>NQII01006251.1:64286-111150 GCA_002778355.1 Clitarchus hookeri | reverse complement strand
AGTGGAGCGGTATGGAGTGGAGCGCAATGGGGTGGAATTCAGTGGAGTGGAGCGTAGTGGGGCGGTATGGAGTGGGGCGTAATGGGGTGGAATTTAGTGGAGTGGAGCATAGTGGAGCGTAATGGAGTGGAGCGTAGTGAAGCGGAGTAGAGTGGAGCGGAGTGAAGTGGAGAAATGTAGGTGGCTCTGAACATCAGCGAGGTGACTATGGAGCAGCATCTATATGTACACTGGAGAGCCAAAAAACTGGTATAGGCGTGCGTATGCAAATAACAGAGGTATGGAACCAATCAGAGTAACGCGATACGGTCGGCAGCTAGATCGGTTACTGCTGCTAAAATAGCAGGTTATCAAGGTTTAAGCGAGTTGAACGTGGTGTTATAGTTGGTGCACGAGAGATGGGATATTGCATCTCCGAGGTAGCGATAACATTTGAATGTTCGCCTACGACCATTTCACGAGTGTACCGTGAATATCGGGAATTCAGTAAAACATCAAATCTTCGACATCGCTGCGGCCAGAAAAAGATTGTGAACGAACGGGACAAACTACGACTGACGAGAATCATTAAACATGACAGACGTGCAACCATTTCTCAAATTGGCGCAGATTTCATGCTGGGGCATCAACAAGTGCCAGCGTGCAAACTATTCAACGGACCATCATTGATATGGGCTTTCGGAGCCGAAGGCCCACTCGTGTACCGGCTGGTGTACGAGTTTTTTTGGCTCTTCAGTGTATCACATGTTCAAAACAGAAAACTTTAAGGATTGTGTTAGAAAAGGCTAATTAACGTCTCCCGGTGTTATGCCCGAAGGCTTATCAGGAGAAGGTTTACAAATTAACGTATAACCTAACTTAAATTAAAACCCATACTTTACCTTCGATTCGAACCCAGAACCTCCCAGACCGGCAGCTCACCGATCGACTGCGCCACGGGAGTTCAGCGGAAACCATTAATGAATTCGAGACTTTCGATAACCTTGGAGGCATTACAGCCGCAACTTTCACCACCATGTTACATCACAATAAGATATAGGTTTTGTTGAATCAAACAATGTTTGATTGTTTTTATAGGGGCATTGAATATTTTGTTGTTGAAACCAAATAATTTTCTTCAAGTTATTCAGTTGCCCCAAACAAAGATTTGGTTGTTGCAATTAAAGGTTTGTTTGGCTCTACGTAAATAAAAAGTTTCAGAAAATATTAAAAAAAAATTGCAAACCCAACCGAGACTCGAACCTAGATCGTCTGCTCTCGAGCGCTACGCCGAACGCAACCTCAACTAAATTGACTAGTCGTAGTTTAATAATGTTTATATATGTTACTTATAGTTGAAGAGACAAGGGCAGGAAAGTAAAAATTAACAAAGACATAAACAAATATGAAATTGTCATATTTATTTACTTTTGAAGACTTTTTAAAGACTCATCACAACAATTGCTAAGACTATATGTATCAATCTCGTGTTAAAAGAGAAATACTTCCGTCGATCTACCAAGAGCACGTTAAATAGCACTCAACAAATGTTTAGTTGAAGTTAACAGATGTGCTGTTGACTGGTATCTGATAAAAATAAGTAATCTGATTTTGCTCACATAAAAATATTCATGTGTACCACTCCAATGCATTTATTGGTTCAAGAGAATTAACGTATGATGAAAAATGTATTGGCTTAAAAACCTTTGTCTTTTATTTCGGGGTATAAAAAAGTAATCTGTAGATTCCCGGAAATGTCGAGAATTCATTTGAGGACAATCTATGCTTCAAACACACGTACATTTGACTATATTTTCAATTGGGTCAAAGTTTGTTAGCCACGCCTTGGACGAATTTGAACCAATAACTTTTCAGACAGAAAACCACGACCCAATCCCGTGCTACCTGGTCTCAAGTTAATCTGGAGCAACAGCAAATGAACAGCTTTCTTAGGCTGGAGTACACAAAGTATTGTCGAGTCTAGTTTGTTGCCAAATAAATCCGCGACATTGCGTGTCTCTAAAGGTAATGTCTAAAAGTTTAACAGTATATGGTACGAAAATAAAATAACAAATGTTTTGATGGCCAACGCTCTTTAAGACTTTAATAATATATACAGGAAACTTATTTCCCACGGAAAGGTTCCACGACTTATTGTATTCCAAAACACTGTAGCTCAGATCCACTTTCATGACTGTGTGGTTTATGAACGATCAGCTTCTTATCTGTCTGTCAGCGAATCCTGCACGTTCAGTGTTGTAGTATCTTTATTCTGACTGGCCCAGTCAAATAAGAAAAGGTCTCACAAAGAGAGAAATAGCTAAATGAAAGCTGCAAGTGAGAACGTAGCCTACAGAAATCTAGCATGTATGTAAATATTTCCGCGAATAACATGTAGCCCTGAATTAAACTATAGAAATTTGAAAACTTGACATTATTGACAGAAAATGACTCTTAAGTTGCCCTTAACTATGACGCCTCTGCCTTTCCACAACGTGTGCTATTAAATGCTGTATTACATATCCCCTTCATGTCCCGAGGAAAATCTAAAACCCGTGCTGAAACACTGGTAAAAGCGATANGAATGCTGTATTACATATCCCCTTCATGTCCCGAGGAAAATCTAAAACCCGTGCTGAAACACTGGTAAAAGCGATATCGAAAGTCGTTGCCCTGAAAAAAAAGTAATATCGATCGCGTGCTCATTACCATAACAGGCTGTTGGCTGCCGGCTGTTACATGTCGATGGCAGCAATTTAAGTGAAGGATTGTTGCTCGAGGCAGCGTGGATATCCGGCTTGCGTCCCGAGCAGATCAACTGCTATTTCCAGACTGACGTTCTGAACTCAAGTCACTGTGGAGTGTTTCGCAGCCCTCCGAGCTCATAGTCAACTATCTAGAAACACGCCTTAAGAGGACTACGTATGCAGCTGCACGTTCAAGGTCAAGAAGCGAGGGAGCGATACGGGCGACACTAGCACGCACCGCTAGCGCCTCATCGCCCCTACGTACCAGACGTGCAGTGTTCCCGTCGTGATGCTGTACTTGGAATATTACGTCTGTAAGAGCGGGGCTTCATTACATGCGATGGAAGCACACAGATGAAACTACGCCCCTAGAGAAGAGTCGGTGGTCATGTGTAGAGATGGGACCTAAGTGCGTCTCAAGTCTGAGCCCCATACACATAGGCTTGCAGGGTATGTGCTACGAGGACACGCTCACGGCTTTACAGGGATTGGGCTTACATGACTGCGATCAGGGCCATGTTTACCCCCCCCCCATGCTAACCTAATTAGTTTACAAAGGGAGGGGAAAACTGGCATAGATAGCTGCCGTTAGAAACGCTTTGACAGAAAAGAATTGCCAAATTGTTTGGAAAATAAATCTATTAGACCAGGGGGTGTGAAAAGTTACTTCTCATTAAAAGGGCGTTTGAAACACTAGAAGAGGAGGATTGGTAGGAGGGCTTTCGCTTTCATAGTCGTGTTGGAATTTTGTGATTGTGACGAAGGGGTTAGGAGGTATCAAACACCTTGTGGAGGGGGTATATGGNCATAGTCGTGTTGGAATTTTGTGATTGTGACGAAGGGGTTAGGAGGTATCAAACACCTTGTGGAGGGGGTATATGGTAGATACCTGCAATATTCAGGTTATTATTAGAAATAATGAACTGCAAGTTACTGTGGGTTAGACCGACTTCAGTCACTGGCCGGAAATATGCCTGGCACGCTTCGGAGAACTCTTGAGCCAGTAATCNAGACCGACTTCAGTCACTGGCCGGGAATATGCCTGGCACGCTTCGGAGAACTCTTGAGCCAGTTATATTAGTTCAGCGATGCAGTGACCAATCCCTTTTAAGGAGATCAAGAAGCAAGTGACGTTGATTAAGGTGCATCTGCCAATGAAACCATTGACTGTGCTCACTGGTTTATAAGGCAGTGGAGTCCATCCTCTCACCGGAAAATAACGCTAATTTTGCACGTCCAGTCTTTGGGCTTGCTCCTTCCCTTGTGGCAACTAGAGACCTGAAGCAAACCCGCATGGCCGTCGACACTACAATGACGGGCACGAGGCATTACACACCCTGAGTGAGCCGATACAAAGGTCAAAGTTTGTCCTTTGTATCAACATTTTGGGTGCAGTACGTTGAAAACTAGTTGGAAGTCAGTCACTTATGTAGTCCATTCATGGTTATTCAACTTTTCTGAAGCCCTGCCAAAGTTATAATTTAGGATATTCCTCCTCTTCATACAAACTAAGCTTAACCGAGCCTAGCCAATTGCACTTAACGGAAATGCACCGCATTCGTGCGCATTTATTTTCATAATAGAATTTTGTACGGCAACTATTTCTTGCTTGGCATGACCAAAACATCCATTTTCTCTCCGTTTTTATTCGTATTAATTACTATTGTATTTTTAAAATTTGTATAAAAATATACGTAAAATTTTATTTAAACCAAAAATAACATAATATTCTGTTAAAAGAATTATAAAAGGTCTGCAATACATGACGTAGGAAACAACAAACACCTCTACATGGGGCTATTTTTTAAAGGTCTCATTATAAAAGTTTCTAAATAGTATGAACAGACAATATAAAAATGGCCAGCTATGTTTAAGCACTCATTCTGGGGCTCTTTGTATCACTCGCGCAGAGTATTAAAGAACGCGTCGATTCCGAAGGCAACCAAACGTGCGGGTGTTCGCAGTCTAGCTCGACCCTTTATAAATGAATCCGCGAATTTTCCAAGTCTTTAACTTTTTGCACCCTGGCGAAATAATGGCATCCAAGACAAGATAGAATTGAGCTAGTTATACTCACCATTATAGGAACGCTTTTTATACTAGTATGTGCATTCCCACTTAGCACTGTCCTGTTGGATTGCACCACATTTGACACACCTACTCCACTGAATAAAGGTTACTACTGGCTGGTCACTGCCAATAGAACGTCGAATTGATTGTAAACAGTAAAATATTTTTTTATTTTAAAAGGAAATAAAATCTATCTTCTTCATTTTAAGTTGTTATGAAGATATCATTGTTTTCATTCGCGATAACAAGCGTTGATATGCAGTTAAGTAATTTCAAGGTCCCGACAATCATTTCAAAACGTTGAAAATACGTCTACGTGAATTTCATTTCCAGTAACAGAGGCGTTTTCTCCCTTACTGTGGTCGAGTTACACTAGGACACAGCGTTCGAAGTGTTGCCGAGTTACACTAGGACACAGCGTTCGAAGTGTTAGTCGTGTTTATTAAAATGACTACACGAAGTAAATGTTGTATCCAGCAAATTATAAATGCTGGGATGAACAGCTGTTGTGACGTTGTTGTACAGAGCAGCACAACAGAGAATATATATAAGTGCGATTTGTTTCTCAATAGCAGAGAAAGAGTCGTGCTACTTTTAGTTGAGCTATAATAGGGCATAGTCTTTAAATAGAGAACTTTAATTACACGTCATAATTGAGTACGATGGTAGACGTCATATAAGAATACGCTATAGTCTCACGTATGTCATTTGACCTCGACTCATCTGACACGCCCTGCAGGACTCGCAACCAATAGTAAACAAGCAGGTATCTGGTAGCTTCATACAATGTACGCAGATTAAACTGGAGAATTTGTTCTGCTTTTAGAGGAAGACAATAAAAAAGCGACATCTGCTTGAGTATGTAGAGGACTTGACGGTGATCCATAAAGCGAAATGTTAGGACATATGACTTTTAAGCGTTAAAACAATGATTAAAGAGCAGTTATTTTGACCTATAAGTAGGGCCAGTGACTTTTCACGTAAAAATTGTAGCTCACAGTTGACTTCAATACTATATACACACATCAGTTGTTGTTATACCTCCATTGGCTGCTGGTGCCGTGTCCGTCTTCGACCAAGCCACTCAGGACTAAGTAACTCCGACACTGAACCTTCGTGATTCGTGTGCAAACGGTTAACACGGGCTAACATTTTACAGCCAATCAAAGAAACTGGACGACCCTACAGTGCTTTGGACTGCATCTTGTCTCGAAATATTTTCGCGAAATATCACTGCCCATGTCTATATGAACATTCTATCCCCTATTTACTCTACAGACGAAACACTACTTGCATTATTTACGTAATTTTCGAATGAAACTATAACGATGTTAACAGTGACATATTTTGAAACCCGTATTGTAGTCCGTATTTAACACTTTAAGAGCTGTGAGCATATTTCCTGGCAGTCACGACAACCTAGATGTGAGTCGCCTATACTACCCACTACTACAGAACCAGCTTTATTGGTCTGTGAGTCTATAAGTACCAACATACTATTGGTGTACGTTACACCAGACGTACATACCATACTACCAACTAGCAGACTATGCCACAATTAGTCATTGTGACACAGTCAGCTAGCCAATAATGAACCTTGTCAATTACACTGACTTGTTATGTGTAACACGGTATACAGTCCATCCTGTTCCTTTATATAACTGAATAATATTTTATTTCATTATTCACGAAAAATACAACTGATGTGACGCAGTGCTGATGTTAGGTCAACACAAAAACTAGAGGAGCAACGGAACAATATCCATGCGAGTTTTGTCTTCAGAGACAAAAAAGTACGTCATAATACCGTTTCTCGAGCCGGACTCGCGTTGAGTCCTCGAAGAGTTAAATTACTCTGGTGCACAATAAAGTAAAAACTATGCTTGTACCACAGAATGTTGAAGAATAGAGTGGGTGAAGGTATCTGGGTGGCTCTTAACATCGAGGTCTTCATAGGCGATATTTCATAATGGAGAAGCGGACATATGACGTGTATATCAAACTCCAGCGATACACGACAGTGACGAAACAACATGTCAAATTTGGAAGAATGCACGCCTTTAGACACCTCTCTTAAGACAATGTTGGTTCACTTATGAATTTCGTTTCGGTATGATCGAAACCTAAATGACATGCTGCCATACCCCAGAAGCGAAGATGTAAGTATCAGAAATACACTATAACAGTTCGTTACATATTTTGTAGAAGATACCAACGCATCTCGCAGGAAAAACAATTTGTGTGATCATTTGCTGTTATTCTGGCACGGGGCCACGGTGGTGTAGTAGTCAGACTACTTGGATTTTCACATTTAGTGGGTTTTCTCATGAATCTCCCGTTTCTCCAGCCATTGTATTCTGACTCTGCTTTATGCTAACTTCGCATTGGCTTTCAAGACCTCGTTGTTAAGAGCCACCCAAATCACGAACTTACTCTTTCTGGCACCGTTTACTATATTTGTAGAGGGTCAATGCCTGTCCTGCCTCCCCCTCCAGTTGTAACGCCATTGATACAGGCCATAGAATCAGCAAACTGACGGAAATGAGTTCGCCAATGAGCAGCTGGAGGCTGAGTTCCTTGACGAGGGACAGCGAATGAGACGCAAGGTCCGTTACCAGAGCTCTGCGTGGCTCATGAAAGGAAACGCCACGCCATTTCGACTCTGTATACTTAACTATTCTGTGTTTGTACGGAATTAACTAGGGAGTTGTAGGCTCTAGTTATTCCTCAGCCATGCAGTACTGAGTGTCTTCGGGACGTAGGGAGCGACTGGACGCAATTCAGTCAGGAGAGCTGTAAAAACGTCTAACGCCACTGAATATCAGGCGGTTAAAATGCGAGGAGGTCGGTAATGAAGCTGCCCACGGACTCTTCCTTTGAAATTAACGGGCTGCTATTTTAATTACCATTATTTTGATTGTCTGACGGCAAATTCTTTCTTTCCGCTTCCTCCGTGCCCGCATAAAAATGTCCCGCCCTTGCCCTTCCCCTCTTCTTAGAGGCAATTCAAGTTTTACTGTTCTTTGTAAGTGGTCATGGTTAGAGCGCAGAGTATTCCGTGAATTGATTTGCCAGCAGACTGGAATTGACAGTCCTCTGTGTACTGCCACCAGTGTGTTTTCTTTATTGGGTGCAACTTCTGTGCGAGGTCTTCTGGTTGTTCATTACTCGGTCACGCTACTCAATCCTGTTAAGAGCTGGCTCATGGTAACACAAGGCGTGTCTACAGAACTTTCGTCCAACTAGTTGTACTCGAAAACACGTCAGTTCAGAACCAATATCGTTGTTGGATGATTTCAACTCGCGCCGCTTGAAATGCATCGCGGCGTGCTCCCAATAAGTTAACCTACGAAAAGACAACACATTCCAGACGATGACGGAATGGCACTGTCAAGCCATTATGCATAATGGAAACATTATTTTCATGCCTTTCAATATACCTTAAAACGACTTCTTCAGAGTGCCGTACCTCGTAATAGAAGATCTGGATACATGCGAAATTACAATAGAATATACATAGCAGCATCTAATAAAATTATAGAGTCGCTGCTTAACCCTTTCATTAGCACATTAATTTATAATTTTCGTTGTTGCAAATAATAATTTTTGATGCGTGCTGTACTTATCCTGGGGAAGAATTAGTTACGTTATCACAGTCAATAAGATGTAGTCATTGTGCTTGGTAATTAGTGATTAGAACCAGTCATAATGAAGCGCGGCAGCGTGGCACGGGACTGAGTTACACACAGAGAAGATCATTGGACACTGAGCCTCTTAGAGTACAGCACCGGTCACATATGCAACACCTTGACGCTGGTCTACAATGGACATGAAAGGGTTAAAGTCACGTACAGGAGAGTTGCAGACGGAAAGCTGCACGCCAGTTGGCACCTTGTGCGTTGAGGCGATACCGATGTACATACACCAGTCTGCGTCGCCCGTACCGTCTCATCGATTTTTGCCTCACTCACACAAGCATACCTCTCACTAGGCGACCGCCTCACGTGTCCGACAGCCAATCACGGACGTTGAGTGTCGGTGTATCTTTATTCTAATTGGCACAATCGAGTATAAAATGTATTGTCACGCAGGTACGCGGCAGATAGTCGACGTTAATTTGCAAGTGTGCACATATAAGTTGTAGTCTAACCTGGGCATAAATCTTTGACGCGACAAACAGGTGGCCCTAGCAGTAACTCAGTAAAGAATGCGTGTTTGAATGCTACCTTGCCACCAGGATGAAGTCGGGGAAATACTCGGCAGTCGTCCTGCACAATGAACCGCTGCAGAGTAGTTAACAATACAGATGTGAAATGATGGCGTGTATTGTGAACTTCAGTCTCACATGCCAGAAAAATGCTCACTGGCCAGCAATATGGCGGAACGTCGTTCACCAAGCATAGTGAGCGAAAGTAGTGCCTCGACTTAAAGTGAAATTTAAAGTGCTAAGTAAACATCTGTGAATACTAAAACGTTTTATTTATATTTTTGTATTTTCAGTGCATATATATGCGTAAGAATCAGAAAATTTGTAAATTGCTTACTTTTCTAATAACTTAACATTTTCATCTGACTAACGCATGAACATATGGTGGAGGAATACACAACGAGCATACAAGTAGATCTTAAGCAGAGCTTTCAAAAGTGCTCAGTTTACTGTGAACAGCCTTAACCTTGCCATACGGCAGCCCAACTAAAATGCAGTATTCCGTAACGTGCAATAGCCAACCGTATACAAAGCCATTTACACAGCATCCCGTGGCCAATGTGCCACCGAGTTCGCTTACATCGAAGGAGCTGCCACCATATTTTGCTTTGTATACCTATCTATTCCGTGGTAACACTCTGAATGTGAAATATAGTGTATTCAGGGTTTCTTCACACTTTTTTGAAACAAACCTTCCAATATCAAGTTTTACACGTTTGAAGGTTGACAAAAAGCATGTAACTAACTAAGTTTTTAAATATACCTTTGCATATTGGCTAATGCAGATGAATAAAAATATAAATTAGTATTGCCTATAGCAATAAACAGTTAGTTTATTTTAAGGACATCTTACTGGCCAATTTAATGATGTGGGAAAGGAAAAAAAAAATCAACCAACAGTTGTGCTTTTTCAGGTGTATGTGCCAAATAAAAACTAACTCTTTTAGAAAAATGGGATGGTTTACAATTTTTTTTAAACCCCTATTATTCTTTAAAATATCTTGGTGATACAAAAAAAAAATAATTTTCCACTATGTGTTCCTTACGATGGTATAATTATGATTTTTAATAGTTTGAATTACGTGTTCGGTTTTTTTCGTTTGCTTGGAATAGAACTGCACGTACTACATGCCTACCATATGCAAAATGTACAGTGTTGGACGCNAGTTTTTTTCGTTTGCTTGGAATAGAACTGCACGTACTACATGCCTACCATATGCAAAATGTACAGTGTTGGACGCAAATATCAATTTATTATTATTATTATATAATACCCTAAATTTGTGAATCGACACATAAAACTGTAAAAATTTTATTAAAAAGACTACATGTTTTTTGCAAAATATTAATTCACTCCTGGAAGTGCAATGAAATGTATTATGGAGGTAGGATTCGGAGCATAAACTTCACCTGTAATCAGTCAAACATTTTGGTAAACTGGGTTAACCAATCTCAAATATTTATAGCGACAACTTTTTGAAAACAAGTTTATAAGTTACTTTCAAAATAAATATTTACATGCCTTACCATAGNTATTTTCAGTGCATATATATGCGTAAGAATCATAAAATTTGTAAATTGCTTACTTTTCTAATAACTTAACATTTTCGTCTGACTAACGCATGAACATATGGTGGAGGAATACACAACGAGCATACAAGTAGATCTTAAGGAGAGCTTTCAAAAGTGCTCAGTTTACTGTGAACAGCCTTCACCTTGCCATACGGCAGCCCAACTAAAATGCAGTATTCCGTAACGTGCAATAGCCAACCGGNTGGAGGAATACACAACGAGCATACAAGTAGATCTTAAGGAGAGCTTTCAAAAGTGCTCAGTTTACTGTGAACAGCCTTCACCTTGCCATACGGCAGCCCAACTAAAATGCAGTATTCCGTAACGTGCAATAGCCAACCGTATACAAAGCCATTTACACAGCATCCCGTGGCCAATGTGCCACCGAGTTCGCTTACATCGAAGGAGCTGCCACCATATTTTGCTTTGTATACCTATCTATTCCGTGGTAACACTCTGAATGTGAAATATAGTGTATTCAGGGTTTCTTCACACTTTTTGAAACAAACCTTCCAATATCAAGTTTTACACGTTTGAAGGTTGACACAAAGCATGTAACTAACTAAGTTTTTAAATATACCTTTGCATATTGGCTAATGCAGATGAATAAAAATATAAATTAGTATTGCCTATAGCAATAAACAGTTAGTTTATTTTAAGGACATCTTACTGGCCAATTTAATGATGTGGGAAAGGAAAAAAAAAATCAACCAACAGTTGTGCTTTTTCAGGTGTATGTGCCAAATAAAAACTAACTCTTTTAGAAAAATGGGATGGTTTACAATTTTTTTTAAACCCCTATTATTCTTTAAAATATCTTGGTGGTACAAACAAAAAAAAATTATTTTCCAGTATGTGTTCCTTGCGATGGTATAATTATGATTTTTAATAGTTTGAATTACGTGTTCAGTTTTTTTCGTTTGCTTGGAATAGAACTGCACGTACTACATGCCTACCATATGCAAAATGTACAGTGTTGGACGCAAATATCAATTTATTATTATTATTATATAATACCCTAAATTTGTGAATCGACACATAAAACTGTAAAAATTTTATTAAAAAGACTACATGTTTTTTGCAAAATATTAATTCACTCCTGGAAGTGCAATGAAATGTATTATGGAGGTAGGATTCGGAGCATAAACTTCACCTGTAATCAGTCAAACATTTTGGTAAACTGGGTTAACCAATCTCAAATATTTATAGCGACAACTTTTTGAAAACAAGTTTATAAGTTACTTTCAAAATAAATATTTACATGCCTTACCATAGAATTCTTTGTGTGCAGAATTTGGAGGAAATAAGTTGGCTAGTTCCCGATATATGGCAAAAATCTTTATTTTCTCGTCGAGAGCTGTCCTATAAAAGATGGATTAAAACATGCTCTTTAGAAGCATATCTGATATGTCTTATACATACAGTCAGCATGCAATGTTTGATTTTAGTTTTTTTTTTTATTATTTCATATAGATGACAAACTTATAAAAATAATTTATATTGCAGCCATTTTTAAAAAAGGTNGTTTTTTTTTTTATTATTTCATATAGATGACAAACTTATAAAAATAATTTATATTGCAGCCATTTTTAAAAAAGGTTGACCCATTTACATGACATACAGTTGTACTACTTGTGATTGGTTGACTGTTTCCCGATATGCAACACAAAACTTTATTGATTCAATTGGCTTTGACTTACAAAATGGCGGATCAAAGATAATCTGTGTAGATACAATTTATTATTGTAAAAGATACTGCCAGCATAGAAAGAAAAGTTGAAATTGGTTGCATCGTTTCGTAGGTATATAATAGCGTAACGTTCCACCACACTGTTATTGCCGTATTTATAATATTGCACCCCCACAGTTAGGCTCCATATTTGTGGTGATGCCAGCGGCGCATTTAGCCGCCATATTTGTAATGATTCAGAGTCTGTGATGACGGCTGGAAATTACCACTTGGTTAGCTCAGTTGGAAAGTCGCCAATAAATATAAATAAAGTCCAATATTTATTATTACTCGGTACTTTTATTCATACATCCAAGAAACCGTTCACATACAATCGCCAGATATGCAGAGTACGAACCGGTTCACGGGCAAACTAAGAGAGAGCAGCACCACAGTCGTTTAATTACTCATTTACGTCTCTGAAACTTGCCTCGCAAAAAAATGCAGAGGCAGCGACCTCCCACACTGGCTGAGAACTAAGTGAGCAGAATAAAGTTGTCGGTGTGGTGGTTATGCGCCACGCCCGACGTGGCCTAGGCGAGTCGCTATTTGTCTACTGCTCAACGGCGATAGCCACACGAGTATTTGTGCTGCCGGCCTATCACCTCCCCTCGCCTTAGATAAGGGCATCGCAGCCGTTGCTAAAAATAATCAAACCCTCTAGACCAAAAACTATCTACCTGCTGTTCGGAAAGCTTCTGCGTAGAAAACCGAACGGCGTCGTTTGTAAATAATAATCCAACTTCTCGAACAAAACCTGATGACGCAGTTTGGAAAATCTTCTAATACTGATGCTGACGCTTAACAAAAATTGAGATTTCCCGAAACAGCAAATTATGGCCGATAAACAAACTACTACGTTAAACGAACTACCACAGCTTTCATTTTGAACCCGATAACAATTTTACGAAGCCTGGCAAAGCGAAACAAAATTAACGTATCCCGAAAATGAATAATACTGCGNTGAACCCGATAACAATTTTACGAAGCCTGGCAAAGCGAAACAAAATTAACGTATCCCGAAAATGAATAATACTGCGTCATTACAATAGTAATCTAAAAAATATATATATTGCTGTAATTTTTGATAAGTGGCCCTTTTTAAACATGTCAGTTAACATTGCATACTGAACTACTGCTTGTTTGCAAAATCTGGTAGCAATCGCTTGAATGTATTCCGAGATAGTACATAATACATTTATTTTTCATGTGGTGCCATCTTATAAAATTACGCACAAAAAAAACTATGTGATAACGTATTTTAAGATTGTAATATATACTTTCAGTATATCAAGTTTGATCGAAATCGGTCAAACGGTATGATAGGTATAGAAAATTAACCTAAAATACTTATATACCTGTCATTTTAAAAATAAGTGCATTATCAATTTTGAATTAGATATATTAACTTGGCACACAAAGCATTACTTATATGCACAATTCTGCAGTTATCGGTTGTGTAGTTCCCGAGGTATAATGTAAAAGCTTAATATTGTAGTGTTGCACTAACTTAAAAAATGGATTACCGAGAATATTATAGCTTTCGAAATTCAACGCTTACATCATGCACTGTCCACATACCAAATTTTATTTAAATCGGTGGAATGGTTTTTTAGTCATAACAGAGTTCCCTAAATGTTTATATTGCCACCATTTTGAATATAAGTACCCAGTGTGATTAAAAATTGTAAAAGTCTGGTGAACGTACTAATTACTACATGTGGACTCAGTTTGGTGAAATTTGGTTTAATTAGGTTTCCGGGTTCAAAAGTTATTAGAAGAGGGGAGGGGGCATACGTTCCAGACAGATATCCGGGTGATCGCATAAGCCTGCACATCCTTAGAATAGCAGGCTGAACAAAAAGCAGCACGAACGATGTTCGACTCCGAAACGTCCGTTCCTGAACACTACGACGCCCTAGCAATCTCTACTAACTTGACTACTAGCGAAGAAGGAATATTTCTAAGTTCATATGTTTCTGTTATGTTTCAAGTACGCAAATTGTTCTAATTTTAGGTTTTACAAATTATACATTACGTTATTTAGGGGATGCATACTCAGAGATAGAATGGATTAGGTAGTTTTCATAACCGTTGTATTTTAGCTACATGGTACTTATTACTCGTTACGATAAATATTGGTTTTATCGGGGGAGCCTAGAGACATATTAAAAGGTTGAAATGATGTTATAATTAATATTCTCGTAGATGAATAAGCCAAGGAACATAATTAGATATTGCAGGTATTGAAATGGAACGGCTTCGCCTTAATGACGGCTCGGAAGTCTGACGTCGTGGTCGGCGCCTGTCTGCAGTGTCTCGGCGACAAAGACGCCTTCCGCCACACTCCCTGCCTTCAGAACGGGCGCGTCTTCACTTACAACCGCCGGAGGGGGTTCATTGTGTTGTGGTTTAGCCGCTCATCACTCGTNTTCAGAACGGGCGCGTCTTCACTTACAACCGCCGGAGGGGGTTCATTGTGTTGTGGTTTAGCCGCTCATCACTCGTGTCCCAGTTACCGACGGTATGGAGGAAAATGCGATCAGCCTAGCGAGGTCTGATGCACGAACGTAACTAAATGAATGTTTTCCACTTTACCAGCTTTAATTTTTTCTTGTTCTACTTGGTTATAGGAATTGTTTATACAATTAGGTAAGCATTAGAAATTCACTGACAACCATTGTTACTATACTGTTGTTACAAACAAACTCTTTAGCTGTAATTTCTAACAAAGACAAGCCAATTACCCTACAGCCAACCAAATAAATGCCATTACTGGTCCAAGCTGATATTTTTCAGCAACAAATTCTGTAATAATAAACATATTATACAGTTCCAGTTAGCCAAATACTTATTTACTTCAAACAAAACACTTATTTGACTCTACCATGACATTTATAATGTCTACGGTATTCAAACTGATTTGTTAAGCGTTCTTGTAAAATAATTGTGTCTACTATATACATATGGATGATGTTAAAACCACGAAATATTTATTCAACTTAAAAGATNCTTGTAAAATAATTGTGTCTACTATATACATATGGATGATGTTAAAACCACGAAATATTTATTCAACTTAAAAGATTAATTTTGAAATATTTATTTGGTTTAAGTAAAGAAGGCATGTTTTTGGAGCAACAGCAGATAAGTTGAGTGAACGAGATATAGTTCACTGTAAACGCGTACTTTTCAAGCAAATTTATTTGGTATGAGAAACTAAATCTTTTTCTCAGTGTGTTAACTCATGTAAGTAGAAGATAAAAGTTGCTACTTAGTTCTAAGATATGGACATGGACAGGTATAGGCCTATATCACCATTTGAGCCAAACACGAACTATTAAATACACATTTATAGAATTTCTCCATTTACCGCCAGCATAACATCGACCACTTGTAAACATCCACGCGCGTTGCTGCGGAAATTTTTCCTGTGGCAAACTCTCCCATAAGGAAACCCGTTTTGTTCCTAACATTAGTAAAATCAACTTTAGAAGTGGGACAANTCCTGTGGCAAACTCTCCCATAAGGAAACCCGTTTTGTTCCTAACATTAGTAAAATCAACTTTAGAAGTGGGACAAGAATACTTCTATTTGTTACACAGGGCGTTATCTGGAGGCTGGAATTACAGCGAATCACTTCCTGCGCATACTTGTTACTCGTAATGAGAGCTCAGTGTAACACCANATCTGGAGGCTGGAATTACAGCGAATCACTTCCTGCGCATACTTGTTACTCGTAATGAGAGCTCAGTGTAACACCACGTCACGAGAAGCACACAATCTTACTCGGCATTGGCGAAGTTATACAGCAGTTCTGTTGACTCGGGCTGAGCGGATAATAGGTGATTATTACACTCGCCTTACAGGGTTGTACGAGGCGGGATAGAGTTGCATCAAACATGCAATCAATACCGCAGTTCCTTTTGCTCTACCTGCAGCGTGCATCGAGCCATCAGATAACTGATCACGGTACCGGTGACCGGGCGTTGATGTAGACGGTTCTCGCTGGCTGAGCACAGTCAGTCTTCGCGTCCCAACATTGAACTGCTTTCTGACAACATGACTCCCAAAAGCTGCATGTATTGGATTTGAGATTAGAACACTGTTTTGTAATAAGCCTTTCAGATGTTTTCATACTTCCTCTAACCAATTTGTATTCAGTTTGATTAAATTAAAATTGTTAAAAATATTTCATTAGTAGAAAAAATATTGTCATTTAAATAATTAAGATATAAACAACCATTTTCATCAATGTTGACCATGTGACTACGACAGTTGTGTTGCTTTGGGGTANTAAATAATTAAGATATAAACAACCATTTTCATCAATGTTGACCATGTGACTACGACAGTTGTGTTGCTTTGGGGTAAGGTCAGTTTTGGGTGCGTGCGCACGAGACATATAACCGCTCAACCTACCTCACCTTTAGTCTCATTTTGCATATTTCATCTCCCCACCGACCAACGTAGCGTTCCAATTGATTCTTATTGTTTGCTGAAAAATCACGTGATCTATTTCGTAATCTGAAATAATAACGTATCTGTACATAACTCACAAGTTTTACGTTACTATTTGAAGAGGTGTTGAAATTAAATCACACGTACCTTTGCAATACGTCTGTCATTGGACTGTACTTGACACGCCCTGGGTAACTCTGCGCCAATGAATGAACATTTCGAAATTGTGTGCTCCAATTAAGTGCAGTTGAGTCAGGAAGGGAGTGACTTCAATCTATGCAGCAGCCAATGGAGGAACAAAGACGGCTCCAGTATATACAGTAAGTTGAAGTTTAACTTGATGAGAATTAATGCCGCGAAGTTTGCAGGTCCTAAACGTATTTGTTACTTTATTAAATAGTTTTCGGTAGGGACATGATTATCGCAGGAGGAGTTCATGTCAAGTTGTATTTCATATCACTCTAGCTCACATCCACTTCCACAACTGCACGTCTATATTTGTTACGTATCTAAGTAGCCAGCGCGAATAACATACGTCCAGAGGAGCCGCGGTGGTGTAGNTTTCACATGTTACAGTCGTGCTGTTGCTGCCCTACCAGGCATAGAACCAAAAAATGATTTGGTTGCCCTTAAAAAATATTTTGTTGGGTTCACAAAAATTGAAAAACTACAAAATTCATTGTGTTCGTCTAACAAAATACACACACGAATTAACAAAACCTCTGTTTTGAAAACAAATAAAAAAATCTGTCAGCAAATTTTTTTTCTTGGCAGTTTTTTTGGACACTAATTTGATTGCTTTCGATCGAAAATAGAGCTCGAGAGTTTGTACGTATTTTTGTGACAGTTAGGTTAGTAACAGTGTTTGTTACTGCAGTTATTGGTGGATAACAATGGTACAAACACCCTAATAAACCAAGTTAAACAGGATACTAAAAAGTTAATATATCAAACATGGAAACGTTATTTGCACACCTTGTCCAGCAATTAAAATGCATCTCTCTACAAACATTCCAAATATACCTGTTAGTCACTGAGATGAGGTTGCTGAAGCATAGCGCTCGAGCACAGGTTATCTAGGTTTGAGTCTCGGTCACGCTAAACTGTTTAATATACGTAGAGGCATAACAAACCCTTAGTTTCACCAACCAAATCTTTATTTGGGGCAACCAAATAACAACAAAATAAAAATTTGATTTCAACCACAAAATATTTTATTGAGCCTATACAAACAATTAATTTGGTTGCGCCATGAAAACCTTTTTCTCGGTGCACATGAAATATAAATACTACCCTGCACCTTCTCAACTTATTCACGCTTCATCCAAATGGAAAACAAGTCATATTTAGGAAAACAAACTTGTTGAGAATATATAAAATTGTGTTCTGATGTGTATTAAAAAAATCCTTAGACTTTAGTAGTTATAAAATGGGTCTATTACACTCTCAATTTGACAAGTTTCAGAACTATTTCTGCTAGTTCGCTGCCATCTTAACTAAGAGCCCGAGTGTCAGTGTGTACTGCAGTGGTTATTTTACAATGATTGAATAAAAAATTGCTCACTTTGCCGTGAACAGCCCTTAGTTGAAAACGTATGAAATAACATTCCTGGAGGTTTTAATTACATAACGATAAGAGGTCGTGAAAAACACGTAAGGTGAGACTACACAGCGGTAAATATTGTGAAAATAATAGCGGATGCAATAGAACACTTCAACTAAAAATCAATGTCGAAACCACGTCACAACTTTCTACATTATCCACGCGACTAAGTCCTGCCGGAGACCTAGCGAGGAATTTGGGAACTCCGAGTTAGAAGGCTTGTTATTAAACACTTACAGCCAAGCACAGGTTCTCGCTGAGTTACGCACAAGAACTAATTTACCAGTTTCACTTTNGCACAGGTTCTCGCTGAGTTACGCACAAGAACTAATTTACCAGTTTCACTTTTTTGTGATACTTTTAATTCGGTAGCGGTGAATTACCTGGTTAGTAATTTATGCAAGTTTAATTCGCCGAGCAGCTACCCTGAGTTTCAAACGGTAAAATGTACAGTTTTAAAAGCCATGCCACAGGATAGATAAATACAAAGAAGTGAACTGAGGAGCCAGTTATTTTAATGTAGGCGTGCCAGTTCGCTGATTAGCTGAGCGAAGCCATAGGAACACACATTGGGTTTGATTGGCCACTGCGTGGAGTAGCGTGAAGATATTTCGGTGGCGCTTAACATCGAGGCCTTGAGAGCCTATGAGGGGGAAATGAGGTGAGAATGGAGGAATGTAAGGGTAGGAGAAACGGGAGATCCCCGAGAAAACCCGTTGACCAGCGACATCATCCGGCACGATTCTCACATGCCGACCGACCCCGCCGGGAATCGAACCCGGGTCTCCTTGGTGGGTAGACGAGTAGTGTGACCACTACACCACCGAGGCCTCGGATACTGCTTGCTGCGAAAGATACCCTATTGGCTGGGCTGCCGGCTAGTGAGTAAGTTACCATGCGCTGATTGGAGAACGTTGTTCCGACATGTCGCCGGCCAGTGACGCCATTTCTGTGGTGTGCGCGGCTGGAATTCGGTGAATAAGCGGCTGCTTCACCTCTGTATTATTAAGTTCTCTATGGCGAAGCTATGGTAGTAGGCTTTTTGTCTGATTGACTATTGCGTTCTGCGTAATAATGTCTATTGGTTGACTTGCTGGCCACTGGCGCAGTTTTGCTGGCTTGTACAGCTGTAGGTCGCAGTATAATCGCCTGTTTCAGTGCTGTATTCTTGGCTATTCTGCGGCCCTGCCCACTGACTAGGTGCACCCGAATTTCACGAAATTATTTCGGCACATGCTAGATTTCAATAGCCTATTTGCTTATTGGCGGCGTCTCTCTGTGAGAAGGCATTTTCCCACTTGACTGGCCAATAAAAATTAGGTTCTTCATATACTGTACGTCTGTGTTTCGTACGTATACACCTACTACGGGTAACACGGAAACCATCCAATCCCGACAGTAGGTCTGAGCTAAAGTGTTATGGAATTCAACTGGTCGTGAAACATTTTCGCGAAAATCCGGTGTCCCTACCAATAACAAACACTGAAACTGGAAAATGAAAGCAAAATAGCTATTTGTGACATGCCAGAAGCTAAGTGAGATGAAACTATGAATTGGTGAATAATGTTAGTCTGATTTGAAATCTACATTTTGTAAACATTTTTAATCGAACAAATAAATATTTAAAATCAAACAAAAGTGTGATACCCGTGAAAAGGGAGCACTCGAACAACGGCTAACTTCACGTAGTCCATTCACGGCTACTTCCAACTATTCTGAAACCCTGATAAAATTCTACTTCCAATATATTCCTCCGCCTCATGCAAACAAAGCTTAACCGAGTCTACAAAATTACACCAAAGGGACAAAGCACCGCATTCGTTTGCACTCTATTTAATAACGTTTTGCATAAGAAATATTTATTACTAGGCATTACCAACACACATATTTCCTCTCTAGTTATAATAATATTATTTATAAATGAATAATTATAAACGTACAAAAAATATAAGTAAAATTAAATTTAACAAAAATTCTGTACTTTAAAGTTAACACAAGTATAAAACGCCTGTAATACGTGGCATATTAGGAACTAAACGTGTCATACATGAAGGAATTTTCCAAAGGTTAGATTCAAAAAGCGCGAAGAAACCGTGAATAAACTATGCATATACACCCAAAGGGAAATATTCATCAATCACAAGAATAATATTTCGCTTACGCTTTTTTTTGGGGGTAAAGTGTCGTGAGAGGTTGGTGTCTTGAGCTTTCAAAGATTTGTAATTTTTCGTGTCCAAATTCAAGTTTCAGGGCAAAACAGTAATGCATGCTTTATTTTATTTATTTTTTTTCGTTATTTTGCCTAACAACTCCCCAAAAAAGTAGATAGTAATATACGTAAAAATCTGTGCATTTTCTCAGTAATGAATAAAATCTACAGAAGGTATGTTAAAAGTGAACGAGATGTCCATAATTAGAGTAATAAAATTTATTTTAACTTTTTCCCTGCTTCAATTTCAAGGTATTTCCTCCAACGCTTTGCGAGCCCAAGAAACANAGCCTATTTGCTTATTCGCGGCGTCTCTCTGTGAGAAGGCATTTTCCCACTTGACTGGCCAATAAAAATTAGGTTCCTCCTATACTGTACGTCTGTGTTTCGTACGTATACACCTACTACGGGTAACACGGAAACCATCCAATCCCGACAGTAGGTCTGAGCTAAAGTGTTATGGAATTCAACTGGTCGTGAAACATTTTCGCGAAAATCCGGTGTCCCTACCAATAACAAACACTGAAACTGGAAAATGAAAGCAAAGTAGCTATTTGTGACATGCCAGAAGCTAAGTGAGATGAAACTATGAATTGGTGAATAATGTTAGTCTGATTTGAAATCTTCATTTTGTGAACATTTTTAATCGAACAAATCAATATTTAAAATCAAACAAAAGTGTGATACCCGTGAAAGGGAGCACTCGAACAACGGCTAACTTAACGTAGTCCGTTCACGGCTACTTTCAACTATTCTGAAACCCTGATAAAATTCTACTTCCAATATATTCCTCCGCCTCATGCAAACAAAGCTTAACCCAGCCTAGAAAATTACACCAAAGGGACAAAGCCCCGCATTCGTGTGCACTCTGTTTAATAACGTTTTGCATAAGAAATATTTATTACTAGGCATTACCAACACACATATTTTCTCTCTAGTTATAGTTATATTATTTATAAATGAATAATTATAAACGTACAAAAAATATAAGTAAAATTAAATTTAACAAAAATTCTGTACTCTAAAGTTAACATAAGTGTAAAACACCTGTGATACGTGGCATATTAGAAACTAAAGGTGTCATACATGAAGGAATTTTTCAAAGGTTCTATTCCAAAAGCGCGAAGAAACCGTGAATAAACTATATATAAATATACACACCCAAAGGGAAATATTCATCAATCACAAGAATAACATTTCGTTTACGCCTCTTTTTGGGTGTAAAGTGTCGTGAGAGGTTGGTGTCTTGAGCTTACAAAGATTTGTAATTTTTCGTGTCCAAATTCAAGTTTCAGGGCAAAACAGTAATGCATGCTTTATTTATTTTCGTTATTTTGCCTAAAAACTCGCCAAAAAAGTAGATAGTAATATACGTAAAAATCTGTGCATTTTCTCAGTGATGAATAAAATCTACAGAAGGTATGTTAAAAGTGAACGAGATGTCCATAATTAGAGTTATAAAATTTATTTTAACTTTTTCCCTGCTTCAATTTCAAGGTATTTCCTCCAACGCTTTGCGAGCCCAAGAAACAATATACTTATGTTAACTTAGCCGCGCGCCTTTACCTCAGGTAAGGAAACAATGGGAACAACTACACATATATATATAGTGAAATTACGAAAAAAAATTGCTTTTAAATTTGTTAAGAAATTTTTATAAATTTCCACGCCCTTCGTTTTCTGTGCAAAGAACTTTTTGAAGTTTCATATACCTATCTGTGAATACAGGGAAATTTTCGTTGATTTGGTAATATTTCCCACTTTTTATTAGAGGGGTCAACGTCGTAATTAAGAAAATAGAATGGTTTCTAATATGCGAGTGTTTAATTCCATCTACAAAAATTAAATTATTTGCTTATGGAACAAGATTTGCACTAACGAGACTTTAACTTAAGACGTGATGTATCCTCCTATCAAAATTACTTAAGTGAACTTACTACACAATTAATATTCAAAATTTGGATTCTTTCATTATAATAGTTTTAATTATAACAAGTCGTTTGTGCTAACTTATTATGACACTCGAAGGTTTAGTTGTTAAAAGGGTGACTATCCCAGCTGTAGCGGGAAAGATAATTTTCTCATTAGAGCGGTGAAGATCACAACTTCGAGTAACCTCGGCAATGCTCGTGCCAAAACCCGAGGCTACGTCGAGACTTTCCATATTTGGTAGCTACGGATATCATCGTTAGTAATTTAATGCACTATATCCCCTGCAGAAAACAAGCTTAATAACAAAACAAAGAAACCAAAACTCCGAAAATGGATGACAAAAAAGCTATAAATATTATAAGAACACAGCAGTGGATATAAAATGAACCAACGAGCTAAAGACAACAAACTGGAAAATAAAAAGACTGGATAGGAAATACAATTTTTGAGTCAGTTTAGAAAACCGAGCCTGGTAATAGACGCACTGAACACAGACAAGAAAATACTATTCCTTGGCATTGCAAAAGTAAACTGATCAAGAAAATGTAAGCATGAAAAACACATAGAAATAACCATATACAATACTGACTGGAAAAAAGCCAAATATGAAAGACAGGATGCACCAATATAATAGAAAACTGTATCAATAATACAAGTCTTCGCAGCCACAGCGAACACAAATTAAGAAAATATTATTTCTTTGTCAATGTTTACGTAAATTCATCAAAAATAAGAACACTCGTTAAAACACCCAAATACATGGAAAACTGCAATAATGATACAAAAATAAAAGACGAACACACAGGACAGGAGACTATATTTATGAAAAAAAAAAAAAAAAACTCAATACACATAAAGAAACAAGGCTTTACGAGAAGAAGCAAAAACGAAAACTCTGTTCAGATAATAAAACAAGGCTTCGCCAGAAAACACAACAGAACAAAAAAGGGTGACAAAAATTAAATGCAGATAATTGTACACAACTGTACGAAAGGGCACTATGAGATAATAACAACGAAAACTCAATACATATAATGAAAACAACACTATAGGACAGAACTACTGCCGATAAACTTTCAATATAATTATGGCGATATGTTCGACTTTTTTTTACTAAGAATTTCGTTTTCGTATATCTACTGCAAATTTCTGAAAGATTTCGACTTAGTTACAAAAAATTTAAACTAGATAATATTTCGGCAATTATTTTAATGGGTATAGTAACCATATTATTCTTCTTTAATATATACATAATTTCCTTTCTTTCTCTATTTTGAATTATTGTTTGTAAAATAAGAAGAATTTGATCGCCAAGCGGTCAATTGAAATAAACTATTATTTAATGTTTATAAAACAAATTCAAAAGGAGCCATATTGAGGGGAGTAATACTGTGAGATCCGTAGAATAAGCAGGAGTAAAAATATTTCGAAATTAATCGCGTACACTAGTCAAAGATATAGCGTTGTTACTTCATAATTGTAGTGAGTCGTAAATCCTTGTCCCGCACGACATTTGTGAAGAGTAATTGGAAAAGTGTGAAAAAGAAAAATAAATCAACGTATCGTAACGTCAGACAAGCCACGAAGATAATATACTAGAGAACTCATTCATATCAGCNAAGAAAAATAAATCAACGTATCGTAACGTCAGACAAGCCACGAAGATAATATACTAGAGAACTCATTCATATCAGCGTTACAATGCTTATCAGCTCTTGAGAGAACTCACTTTCACTTGAATATTGTGGCGACCGATATTACCCTTTCATTGCTTCTTTTCGTTATCTGCTCTGGACTGAGAATTTCACAGTAAAGTAAGCACTTTGGAAATCAATCTTCGAAAACATAGCTGACCATAAACTGGACACGGGCAGTGAAGTTCGAAGTAAATTAAGTTAAATAACTCCAAGTTTGAGGGGCCGCGGTGGTGTAGTGGTCAGACTACTCCCCTCCCACTAAGGCGAAATGGGTTCGGTTCCCGGAGGGGTTGTTCCCTTATTTTCGCAGGTGGGAATCGTGCTGGATGATGCCGCTGGTAGGCGGGTTTCCTCAGGGTATCTCTCGTTTGCCCCGCTCTTGCATTCCGGCGCTGCTCCGTACCCACCTCGTTTCACTCCCATCGGCTCTAAAGACCACGATTTGAGAGCCGCCCAAATCTCTTCAATCCAACTCATGGCGTATTCCGTGTAGAATGTTTACATTTATGGCAAATCAAGTTTTTGAATCATTTAGCCACAAGTAAGATCATTGTTCACTCTGCTTCGCAGTGTGCAATGGAGACCAAGTATTGCCTAAACATGCGTTGTGTACACGACTGTACAAGGTTTGTTAATAATCGAAGACGAGTCTTCGTAGAGGCATGGCGAAGAGAGTGTGTATTAATGTATTCCACGTATGCAGGCGCTCCAGAAAATGGTTTTACGAGCCAGACACCTCCCAGGACCCGCGTATATACGAGTGTTCATCTCGTAGCTCGTTCCCGAGGAGTTTCTCTTCTGCAGTTTCCCCCCTCCCTAACCCCTGGCTTTGTCAGCCCCCTGGCGACTTGTCGTAAAGTGCTTGACGAGGGGTCGTCCTGAGGTCCGGGGATGAAGATGTCCTGATGAGCGCGGCGCAAGGAGAAATATAAAAGCTTACACGCGAGATAACATTTCCCCTTCTTCTTGCCGCTAACCCAGCGAGATTTCCCTTCCTTTTTGATAGCCTTGAAAGGTTTTTTGCTCGTCTTCTTTACCCCTCATCCTTCCGCTTTTTTAACTGATCTTGTTCGTTTAACGTCTCCAGTCTTCGTGCCTCGAATGGCTTTCGGCGGGACGGCCTTGCGAACTAACCTTTCCCAACTCTTAAGTGTTATTCCGACCTTCGTCGCGGACACTGTGCGTCTAGATAATTTATTGCGAGACAAATTCTTTGAGAGTTTTAGGGCGCTGTTGACTCTTTTGATGGAAGTTGACACATTAAAGGGCCCGCGGGCTTGACGCAGTTTTTTCCGCACTTGAGGCCGAGGAGCACAGCAGCTATAAGTGCTACACTGGCACTCGCTACAATAGCGTCATCGCCTTTACGCGCAGAGCTCTGAACTGGCGTGCAGTGTTCTCGTAGCTGTGTACAACTATGGCACTTTAAGCGGTCACCCTCCTGTCATTGTATTACTAGGAAATCTGTAGCAAGGTTTAATGCATGTTTCTGGAGTACTTTCATGTGTGTATAAAGTGTATATTTTTAGATACAGCGCTATGAAAAAACTGTTTTTAACAATGTTCGAGTGCTCTTAAATAGTGTTTCTAATGTGCGTGACGTCTCAAGAGTAATCGACAGGCGTATTCTGACGTGTGTGTTGTTTCCGTAGCTCTGCGCATTGGATGATGCAGGTTTTATAGTTTTCTTTAAAAAAAAAAAACATGTATTTCAAACGCAGTTGAATCACCGGTGTAGGTCGGGGTCTTAACACGCTGAGGTCAGCAAACTTTACAAGCTGGAAATGAGGTGACTATATACGCAACTACAGTAACACCAAATTCTATTGGTCTCTAATGTCTCACGCACCGCAATCCCATTGGTTCACACGACACCAAACTTTCAACACTGGTTGTGTGTCTGCCAATGGAATGCCCTGTTGGATATGTTCCAACCTAATGTTGTTTCTTATGAAACAGACTGTACAGCACATCGTGTCATTTTCGATAACTACACAAAACTTGGTCTTCCACTTACAACAATTGTCGCTAATATTATTTTGGTTTCTTGTAAAATCCTCGTAAAACTACAGAAAACATGTAATGGCATCCTGGTAACTTTTGTTTCTTATCGGCAGATAAATATTCATACAGGCTATTCATGGTAAAGTTATCACTTTGTAATGATCTCCCAACAGGCAATATATTCTGATAAATATATGTTTTTGTGGGTTCAGACGTTAACTTTCGAAAGTTAGTCAGAGGGCACTGATTATATTAATAAAAGTGGCACAAAAACAGACATTGACTGAAAGGGAAAATGTAGCAGAGCTTTGAAAGAGCGCACTTTACCGTGAATAGCCTATACATGCATTCCCTGAACAACACTTAGGTATAGTCCACAAACTGTACAAACGTCCGCCTACATGCGCCTTCAGCTATATTTCAGGCTGTTTGAAATCCACGATTCCGATGTAACCACTTGACGAGTGACGTCTTTTGGGAATAGGAGCATCGCTGTCCCACTTTGCGGGCGCCTTCCAGGCGACACGTGGNTGACGAGTGACGTCTTTTGGGAATAGGAGCATCGCTGTCCCACTTTGCGGGCGCCTTCCAGGCGACACGTGGCACGGGGCAGGTGGTGGATTGAAGTACATGGGTCGCTGAGGCGTCGTCCATCCCCCTTCACCGACCCACCCCCCTAGGCCTTTAGCCTGCCCGGGAGATCTGTGGAGCGCATGGGGTTTCTCGAGATATCAGCAAATAATCATATGTATTTCGCCTAAAATCAGAAAACACGCACCACAGAAGAAATAGCTGACGAGCTGGATATTGGTGCCGAGAATATCCCCCCNCTTAGCTAACCACAGGACAAGGTGGAAAAGCCCCGAAGAAGTAGTTGACGAGAGTAAACTAGGGGCGAGGTACTACCCCACCCCCCCTGCCATAACAAACCTTCAGAAACCAGGACACGTGTTTTGAAAGGCATTGTTCTGCGTTCCACTGCCCTCACCTCCTCTACCACACAAGGTGACACGTCCCGACAATTAAGACTTGAGGCTGGCAAGCATAAACCCCTTTTCGAGAGTAGTGGGGGGACAGTTGATTATCACCGTGCCGAGGGAAGAGTTGCGTCAAGGAATCACTTCACCGGAGCTCATTCCCAGANGGGGGGACAGTTGATTATCACCGTGCCGAGGGAAGAGTTGCGTCAAGGAATCACTTCACCGGAGCTCATTCCCAGATGACAGCCTACCAACACTCACCGCTGAGTTAAGTATAAAAATCGTCGCCCAGAGAAGCCCCACTTAACCACGAAGTCGCCCAGTGAATACGAGTAGTCAAATTAGGTACCATACCTCGGAAGGGCTGATGTATGTAGTTTTTGTGTAAACTCCAGACAATTTATTCGTCCTTAAAAATGAAACAGTAAAAGGCTTCATTATTACAATATCCTCAACCTCCAAGCAAATTATAGTCTGTGCCTGGGGGCATTAACAACGACACTATAAGCCACACTGTCTTCCACAGTGGCGGTATAGCGTCAAGTTAATTTGGCTTCCCAACGGTGGGGCGTAGATACATCTGTAAAGAAAGTATCAAGAACCCGACTATACCCNCAGAGCTAGTCAGGATTAACCAAATACTTAAGGGGGTCTCATCAAACCCTTTGGCGCCCGACCAATTCGTACTAGAGGTGGCAAGAGTACTAGGCCGGCAACGTAGGGATTCCTATAGGCGGCGGGTAAAGGTATGGAGGATATGCGTATCAGTAAGACACCGGAGGGAAGGGAGGTGAGAGCCGAAGAAACCCTACTAGAGAACCTAAGGACAAGGGATAGGAGTCCGCATAAATAACCAGGAACTTATGGCAGTACTGGAAACGGCCACAACAGGCAATTTCATTAAAAGCCAGCTGCTAACCCCCGAACAGAAAAGCCAGATAAATGAAAACTCTAGAAAAATTCAAATGGCCCAGTCTGAGTCACGACTGACCATAGACGGAGTTATTACATTGCCAGTATCTACAGAGGTAGAATCAGTCCAAACTGAATTTTTTTGCGCACCGCATTTAGTGGAGGAGATTATCCTCGGGCAACATTGGCTAACAAGCCAAAATTGCATAATCGACTGTGGACAACAGCGCCATTAAATGGGAAGCCCCAATAAACACACAAAAATTACAAGAAATTTGTAATGAAGAGGTAAACCACCAACTCGAGGCTGACCAACTCATGACATAATTGCGGATACTCAATGCTCACGTAGCCGTATTTGAGCATACCGGAAGATTAAATCAGACCATGGCAATTCAACATGAAATCTGTGTAACCGATGCTCGCCCCATATACTGCCGTCCAGGTAACCTGTCCGCCTACCAGAGGCAAATAATTTTAGACCAGGTAGCCGAGATGAAATCGCAAGGAATAGTGGAGCCAACTGACTCACCATATAACGCCAGAGTGGTGCTTGTGCCAAAGAAAGATGGAAAAAATCACTTTTGTGTGAACTACCAGGCCTTAAATTATATAACATACCCTATAGCACCCCCAACTATAAACCTGGCTAATAAGCTCCGCGACCTAGGGGACGAACGTATATTCTCCACTCTAGACATGCGCAGTGGATACTGGCAAATCCCGGTACACCCAGGATCCAGGAAATATACGGCGTTTACAACCCCAGAAGGTGAAACACTGCAGTTTCGGGTAATGCCCTTCTGGTTGAAGAATACACCCACTACTTTCCAAAGACTGATGTCAGCAGTAGTTTCGACGGGCTATAGCGGCCAATTTTGCCTAGCATACCTTGACGATGTCATTGTATATTCGCGCACATGGGAAGAACACCAGGTGCACTTGCAAAAAGTCCTGGAGCGCTTTGAACTCCATGGACTTACGTGCAGACTGGAGAAGTGTCACTTCGGGAAGACCCGAGTAGAATACTTAGGGCACATAATTACCCCCGACGGGAATTATCCAAAGCCCGAGAAAGTGAGAGAGATTGAGGAGGCTAGAGTACCAACTAACAGGAGACAGTTGAAACGTTTTCTGGGGTTATGTAATTGGCTCAGAGAGTTTATAGCAGATGTCGCCCCTATTATGGCTCCCCTCAATGAACTTCTACTCAAAACAACTCGCTGGAAGTGGACAGACAGACACGAAGAAGCATTCCGAATATTAAAGGCGCGATATGGCGACATAACTATGCTATATCGGCCTATGCCAGAATTACCCCTAATTTTACAGACCGACGCAAGTGGAGTAGGAATGGGCGCTGTCCTATACCAGGAGCAGTCACAGGACCAGCGACGAATTATCGCGTATGCTAGTACCATGCTAAACGAGACACAACGCCGCTACCACAGCAATGAGCAGGAGTGCTTGGCAGATATTTGGGCAGTCCGCAAATACCGCTATTACCTTGAGGACTGACCATTCATTATCAAGATGGATAATAAGGCCCTTACATGACTGAAAACCAACAGTGACGAGAAAGCCAAATTGGGTAGGTGGGCCTTATTGTTAATGGAATTCTCCTTCACCATCGAGCATTGTCCAGGCTCGAACAACGAGCTGCCCGATGCCTTATCCCGTCGACCACAGAGTCCCAACAAAGAGACAGAAACAGACGACTGGGAGAGAATGCTGCCCCCCTCTCCCCCAAAACTCCCACGGCCGGATGGCATGGAACTATAGTTAGTAAAGTTCCACAAAAACAAAAATCTGTTACGAGACCAACAGCAGGCCGACCCCAAATTACAGGGGTTAATAAGGAGGTATCCAGAACAGTACGAGGAAAGAGATGGCATAATCTGGGCCAGACCGCACCCACAAGCAGATCACTGGAAAATCTGGGTCCCCCACGAGCTGCGAGACAGTATCTGTGAACACCATCATGACCATCCCCACGCAGGACATCCGGGTTTTCACGAGACCTTAAGGGCTACCAACAGATAAACATGGCAAGGAATTAGTCGATATGTGAGAGCATACGTCGCCAGGTGTCAGAAATGTTATGAAAACAAGGCCTACCCTACACCAAAGATACGATACACACCCCGTCGGCTGAAAACTCCATGGACACACATCGCAGTCGATATCATTGGACCCTACCCATGCACACACCGAGGGAAGAGATGCCTCCTAGTCGTGACCGATCTTTTCTCCAGGTGGACAGAGGCATTCCCGTTACCCAACCAGGAGGCCAACACAATAATCCGGCAAATGGAGAGAGAGGTATTTCCACGATGGGGGTGCCCAAAATGTGTGCTAACAGACAATGGAACCCAGTTTACAGGGGTCAAATGCACAAAAGCCTGTGAGACATGGGGGGCGGAAAACTGGACGACTCCAGCTTACCACCCACAGGCCAACCCTACCGAACGCCGGAATCAAGAATTAAAGAATAATATGAGAATTAGAATGGGGACGAATCATACTCAATGGGACACACAGCTACCTGAGATCCTGTATATACCAAGAACGTCGGCACAATGACGCCATTGGAACTTCTCCCAGCCACCCAATAATGGGGTACAATCTCCGCAGACCTGGAGAATGGCAGTGGGAAACAGAACCTACAGAACTTCCCGCCCCTGAAGAAATATGAAGAGAGGCTGTATGGAGAACTGGAGCAGCTGAGAGAAACCAACAACGGTATATCCGGTAGAAATACCCCAAAAAAGCGACCGCCAGACATCACTTGCCCGAGGGTAGTGACATATTAATACGCAACCATCCTTTAAGCCGAGCTAGTGAGAAACTCTGTGCGGGATTTGTACCTAAGTGGCGAGGGCGGTATATAATAGTCGAGAGGCAGGGGAATGTATATTGGGCAGAGGATGAGAGGGGGAATATGCATAAGGTGCCATGGAACCAGATACACCCTATACCCGAACCCTACCCCGATAGACCCACAGGAAGTACAAATGACAGCCCAGGGGAATCCCACAGTGTGTCACTAGGTCACCGAATGGTGTGCCAGGGCGCGGGGATAGGGGGTCAAAACGATAAGCCGGCCATTGCCCCTCGGCGCTATCTCAGTGTCTCAACGGCCCAGGGGCCCTAACACCTGCCGATAAACTAGCTGGAAAACACAGCCACTTATCGGCTGGAAAATACACAGGCGCCAGGTGCAACAAGAGAAAGCCGACAGTCGAGGGAGGGAGAAGATACACACGAAGAACGAGTGAGAGGAAGCGAACAGGCGAGGGAAGGGGAGTGTACGGACGAAGGAGAAGTGGGCAGAAGCGGAAGGGCGAGCGAAAGCGAACAGTCGAGCGGGAGAAAGGCGGAAATAAACGAAGAAGACAAAGAAAGCACGAGTGAAGTAACAGGGAAAACGGAGCTACCCGAAGACGAATCTGCACCAGCCGAGCAACGAACCCGACACNACAAAGAAAGCACGAGTGAAGTAACAGGGAAAACGGAGCTACCCGAAGACGAATCTGCACCAGCCGAGCAACGAACCCGACACCAAACCCATCAGGCGAGGAAGTACCGGATGCCAGCAGCCGAGCCAGGTACGAGTTCCGAGGCGGCAGCTTCAAGCCTGCTGGGTGAGAGGATGACAACGCAGACTTCTGCCCCGCACGCTGCCAGGGATCCAGTGCGGGGCAACCCGCCCCCTAGTCTGACGGGGATTGAAGCCAGACGTGTGCAACCTTGGCACATCTGCAGAGGCCGGGAGGAACCAGGATTCTACAGGTAGCGTCGCAAGTACAGACCTCCTTAACCGAGCCGACTACAACAAAAGCAGACTCTGTGACATGAGGGAAGCCTGTTTTTCTCATGTCACCTGCTGTGAGAGGATGGTAAGGGGCGAGCACTACCCAACCATGGAACTGAAAGTGCGACGAAGTGTTTTAATTACTTATCTGTGTTACCTTACAATGTGTGAGAAGCCACATCGGTGCGGTGAAAAATAAGTGCAGGACATCCTAGGTGAAAAGTAATGCCAGATGCCTGTATCTGAGTGTACTAACTTAAGATAAGAATAGGGTGTGTATTTTTCCAGTATCTACATTACTGTTGTTTTTCAACACCGCCNCTAACTTAAGATAAGAATAGGGTGTGTATTTTTCCAGTATCTACATTACTGTTGTTTTTCAACACCGCCTGCATAATAGGGAGGTAGCAGAAATAGTAAGATAAGAGGGTATTTTTCTTTTTTCGTCACGGCCTGTGAAGCCGTCATAACAGTAACACAATACCATGTGTAAATTAGGATATATTAAGTGTGTGTCAGTTTTGTAAAAACTGGCCGAGTCCCAGCCAGTAGTGTGAACCCTTGAACAGAGTTACAAGCCTAGATGTAAGAGTGTTTATTCTTTGGCGACCTGTGTAGTTGTACGTAACGTAAAATTCTGCCACCTGTTTGTTTGCATAACTCAAGAATGTTTTCCGCTTTACCAGGAAACAGAAGCGCAGAAGAACAAATAAGGTAGGAGGTAATTTTTAAGGTCATGTTGTGAAACCCTGTCATTTGTAACATGTAAAGTGGTGAGTAACCATGTAAGAAAGTTGATGAGTAATGTACTGAGTTGCCGAGGGGTGTGGTAATATGTTTGTTGATATTTAGCGAGTTCAAATAGTTAGCCAGGAGTTAGAAGGGTGCAGCATGCAGTCGACGGCAGGAGTAGAACCCAGGTAGAAGTGCATCAGTTTTTGTGAATAGAAAGCCTTGTGTATTGTAACCCCGCTGACCCGGAGAGTTAGGCCCTTGTTACAGGCAGGGCCACGCCTGTTAAANGATAAGAATAGGGTGTGTATTTTTCCAGTATCTACATTACTGTTGTTTTTCAACACCGCCTGCATAAGAGGGAGGTAGCAGAAATAGTAAGATAAGAGGGTATTTTTCTTTTTTCGTCATGGCCTGTGAAGCCGTCATAACAGTAACACAATACCATGTGTAAATTAGGATATATTAAGTGTGTGTCAGTTTTGTAAAAACTGGCCGAGTCCCAGCCAGTAGTGTGAACCCTTGAACAGAGTTACAAGCCTAGATGTAAGAGTGTTTATTCTTTGGCGACCTGTGTAGTTGTACGTAACGTAAAATTCTGCCACCGGTTTGTTTGCATAACTCAAGAATGTTTTCCGCTTTACCAGGAAACAGAAGCGCAGAAGAACAAATAAGGTAGGAGGTAATTTTTAAGGTCATGTTGTGAAACCCTGTCATTTGTAACATGTAAAGTGGTGAGTAACCATGTAAGAAAGTTGATGAGTAATGTACTGAGTTGCCGAGGGGTGTGGTAATATGTTTGTTGATATTTAGCGAGTTCAAATAGTTAGCCAGGAGTTAGAAGGGTGCAGCATGCAGTCGACGGCAGGAGTAGAACCCAGGTAGAAGTGCATCAGTTTTTGTGAATAGAAAGCCTTGTGTATTGTAACCCCGCTGACCCGGAGAGTTAGGCCCTTGTTACAGGCAGGGCCACGCCTGTTAAACCTTAGGTTAGGGCGCGCGCGCCGACAGTCAGGTGGTCGGATAAGAGTACCGCGAATAAAGGGAGAGACATAGAGAGGTAAGTCACAGCAGCCGCAGTTCACGAGGGAGAAAGCCCGGTGACCAAAACATGTTGCGCGAGCCAAGAGTACAGCATAGGTTAGTCCCCCAGAGATGCAACCGAAACTGAAATTAGGCCAAATTCGGGCAAAAGTGGGTCAGCTTCGAAGAGAAAGGGGTAAATTTGACGAGTGACGTCTTTTGGGAATAGGAGCATCGCTGTCCCACTTTGTGGGCGTCTTCCAGGCGACACGTGGCATGAGGCAGGTGGTGGATTGCAGTACACGGGTCGCTGAGGCGTCGTCCATCCCCCTTCACCCACCCACCCCCCTAGGCCACTATTCCGATGTAACCACTTATCGTGTTCTCATTACATTCAATTACGGAAAAATTGCACATGCTTCAGAAGAGAACGGAATGGTAGCTCCAAGAAATCATGCCCAAGGTAAACACGGTTTTGGAGCCCCCAAAAGAGCTAGTATACTAAAAGGATATGCCGAAAGTAAGTTATAAACAGACAGAATCTTGCCCCGAACTCCTTACTGAGTAGTGCTAACTGATGTGGCAGCAGGATAGACATCGCAGTTATCGGTGTACTTGAACCAGCACCCTGTTAAACATTTCCGTACATCCATGGTAATTTTCACGTAAATACACAGTAAGCATACGGAAACGCGCTCTGTAATTACGTGGAAAGTAACACAGCTCCGTAAATACAAAATACGCAATGTAAAAATGTTTTTGCACTTTTACAAGAATAATTCTTGGAAACCCAGTTACCAAGAAAATCGTTTGTAGAACTTTAAACAGTTTTTTTTTTTGTAAAATCTGCAAGAGATTTGTTTGATAGACTTGTATTGCAACTTACATTATTGAAAAATGAGTATAAAAATAGTTTTTTTTCTCCTGGAACACCAATGTGATAATTAATAACAGCGAGTGGGAAAAAATTATTTCAAATTGTAATTCACGAAAGTAATTTATGCCTTGTTATAATGACGACGACAACCCACACCGTTAACCACAAGACCAACTTGACATACGAGCTTTACAATAATTTTTATACTAAATGCCTACACAATATTAGTGCAGTTATTCTGTAGAGAAAGTAATTATTTTATTTTAAGAGTTTTGTGCAGGTATGAAACGTTAACGTTAACAGTTAATGAGTAATAGTTAGAGACATGCAAAATTCCCGTTATTTTCTGCACTTTAATCACAGTCCCTTATCTGCTTGATCTCCTTAATAGAGATTGGCCACTCCATCGCTGAACTAATATTACTAACTCAAGAGTTCTCCGAGGAGTCCCTGACATATTTTCGGCCAGTGACTGACCTTGGAGTTTATTCTGTCCTAAAAAATAAGGCTGATTTTGCAGGTCTCTAGTAATGGTGTCATGTGTTTTTAAACTTGTCATTTTATTATGATCATTTGAACTGTTTTAAATGTTTTAAGTTATTCAAACTTGCAATACATGTATTTTTTCACGCAACTACTTTTTACATCACCCCTAGTTTTTGGACGAACAGCCTTATACGTATTAACGTAGTTGAGTGTACGCCATTTTCCTTGATCGCGTTTTCATATTTGACCGGGCCACTCAGAATTCGGCCTCATCGGCACGACTCCTACGTGATTCGTGTGCTGACAGTTAGCACGTGTCATAAAGTAATTCATCCAATCAATATTGGTAAATGACCCTACAGTGTTTTGAAATATGCCTTGTATTAACATTTTTCGCGAAATTTCACTACCCTAAGTATAGTAGACATTTTACAAGAGAAGTTTTGTACTGTTACAAACATTTCTAAAACAAAAGACAGTTTCTCAGAAAAAAATGCAAGTACATCTAACAGATTCGGGTTTTGGGAACGAGGAATGCCAAGGGTACGGTACACGAAGTTTTTTTGTTTGCAAACTAGAAACCGTAAATTAAAGTGTGTTTAAAAGGGATAAGCGAAGTATCTCACATCATAAGAGTGATAATTTGTTTATGATACTGTATTCTGTACTTTCATAAGCACATACTACCATTAACGTCAAACACAAATACATCGTTATCGGTCCCAGCATATGAGGTGGTGTGCTGATACACATAGGTACAGTTTCAATCATAATATTTCTTTGCAATGAATCGGCAAACCAAATATGTAAAAATGAAGACAAAGAAAGCTGTATGACTTAACGCCGGAGTCGTTTCGTAACAGAAAATGGATACCTAAGTCAGAGACAACTGTTAACACTTTCATTCCCAGTAAAAACAATTGGTTTCATTTTGCAAGGAAAACATATATTTGACTAGTACCGATGCTATTCCCGACCTGTGGGATATGGGTGGTTTATAGTGTCGTAGTTAATTCCTCCCGGCATAGACTATAAGATGCCTAGAAGGTTAAAGGTTTTTCAATAAGGTAGTCCTTTGACGTTTCATTTAACTGGATAACTATATTGTCTCGAGTTTGAACAAAAACAACATACAGCAACACTTCCGAGGTGTTGTACTCTAATTTGGCTACTCATGTTAACTGGGGCGAAATTCGTGGTGGAGTGGGACTTCTCTGGACGGCGACTTGATACTTAACTATTTTGCTGTTGTATGCTGTCATCTGGGGATGAGCTCCGGCGAAGTGGTAGGCCTTGGAAAAAGGCCCACATCTGGTGTCGTCTCACTGGATGGCTGTTCGGGCTCGTGCTCACGTCTCTCGCGATTCCTTGACGCAAATCTTCCCTCGGCGCAGCGATAATGAACTGTTTCCTACTTCTCGCGTAAATTCGCTTATATGCTCCCCAGTTTCCCTCCCTAAGTCTCGGCACGTGTCGCCTTGTTGGGGGAGGGGGTGGTGGGACGAAAACAGAACAATGCCTTTCACAAAACGTGCCCTGGTTCCTGATGGTTGGGGGGGGGGGAGGTGGCACCTTGCCCCTAGCTTACTGTCAGCTATTTCTCCGCGGTGCGTGTTTTCTGATTTCCGGCGAAATCCACATGATTATTTTGTGATATCTCGGCGCTCAACTGATATCACGGGCTTGCTAGAGGTGCTCTTGCTTGGCTCTGCAATTTCTCCCACTTTCCTATGTTATGTATGTATGTAGCACTTTCCGGGTGCTCTGGCGATATGCCAGCTCTTACTCGGCACAACCTTGACACGTGTAACTGCGATCCGTTCTGGCTGTTCACCTGCCTCGTGACACGTGTCAACTGGAAGCGCTCGCGAAGGGGGTCAGCGAGGCTTCTACTCAAAAGGCGTTACACGACAGTACTGTACTCTGCGAGGCTCCGTGCTTAATCATATTACTTGTTGTTAAGTGATTCCTGAACCATGTTACAGCTAGTATTTAGACATGGTTCCTTTTGGTGAACATGGCATCCTGGCAGGGACAATGGAACAAGCCGGCTGCCATCTTAGATGATTTCACGCAGTAACTTCCTGCTCTGACATTCCTTGCCTACATTGGCGGTGTTGGATTTCCTCTCCCGCTGTCATTCCTTACCAATGGCGGCTATCTAGAATGTCCCTACTTCACGCTATTGCATTCCATGTGAGGGATTTTCTCACAGTCCTCCCGATCACCTTTATTTCCTCACTGTCTGATTCCTTCCTACCGGATGTCCCCACTTCACGCTATTGCATTCTGTGTGGAGGGTTTCCTCCATACTATTCCACCTAGGTCACCGGTAGGAATGCCAGGCTACCCCTCCCAGGTCCCCACCATTACGCCAGGGTATTCTCAGTGCTATCCCTCCCGAGTACCTGCCAGAATTACAGGGTTTTCTCCATCCTATCCCTCCCAGACCCCCAAGGATGCCAGTATTTTCCCCATGCTATTCCTCCCAGGTCCTTACCAGGATACTAGGCTTTATTCCACGGGGTTGCCTCAGAGTTATCCCTATATCTTTCCTGCCTCTCCTCCATTCTCGATATCTTCACTTCACGCTCTTGCATTCTATGTGGGGGGAGGTTTTCTCCATGCTATCCCTTCAAAGTCCTATGGGCTTTCACCATGCTATACCTCCCAGGTCTTCACCAGGACACCAGGGCGATTAAAACGAACAATATTAAATCAGCAAGGAATGAGAGTACAGGTCAACAACCTGTACTCTCATTACCTGCTGGTTAAATAATATTAATTTATAATCTTCTCTGGTGATGTTATTTTGTAAGATTCTCTTTTGTATCCATTTAGCTCGCTTCAATACTTTTCCCTTGTACTTATAAGCATACAACATCACCCTCGGCCGAACAAACTCAATCATATCATTGTCTCCGCACCCATCCTTGAATTAGGCAATCACCCTTGTGATGGTGGGCAAGTAGAAGGGATGAGTAAGATGGTAGGCACTGGTATCGAACTCGGCCATAATTGCCTGGTCTGAGGCGAGGTCCCTGTAGAAGTCGGAGCAGGCAATCTGCATCACAAAGAAGTCGGTGTCTGTGTATATCAGGCTTACATTACCACCATACCGTGCCCTCATTACATCATAGTGGAAGTGTTACATGAGGGTCTTTGAAAGGTCAAGTATGGCGAAGCCAGCATAGATGGGCTTATAAAATACGATATGTTTATGATCTAATTTAACCAGCGATAGAGATTCGTCGTATATTATTTGGCATTTGAAAGCTAGTTTGGCGATAAGCTTCTTCTCATGTGGTTCGGTGCATGCAAGTTCCATATGCTGGCATTTACACTTATTCTTCATGAGCTTACCATGCATAGCATTGTTCGTTAGATTGTAAAAGTGCTTATCGAAGGCCTTTGTGGCTGCCTGGCATTTTTCCATTTTTAGTTCTATATAAGGCTTAAGCCATGCCTTCTGGTTGAATTGTAGGATGAAGTGTATAGCTTTCAGCCTTAACCAATGACACAATGCCTGCTTGAGATTAATGTAACGTACAAAATAATTCTTCTTTGTCTCAAGGGTGGTTAAAGAGATTGGTTTGTTTGGAACCCGGGGGGACACTCATTCACTGGCAGGAACAGAATTTCTTAATGGTCCTCGGGGAGCGTATGCAGTATGTAGCCAACATCTCCATCGTCCTGCATGGACATAACATCGATATCCAAGCAGGTCCATTTAAAACCACTATATAGCAGCAGCAGGGACATTGCCCATCCATACAAGTTATTTGCATATACATACTGGAGTAGGTAGATGGCCTGCTGACATATGTGGTAGGGACATCCTTGTTGTTCGCCACAATTTGATGTTTGATGCACTAGGCTAACCCTCCCTGGATGCCAGCCTCTATAAATAGGTGGACATCGAAGTCGAAAAGGAGGTCTAACTCAATCTGCACCTCGTGCAACATTGCATCGAATGAGAATCCAGGAGCACTCATGTAGAGGACACAATCAAGTCCGTTANAATCTGCACCTCGTGCAACATTGCATCGAATGAGAATCCAGGAGCACTCATGTAGAGGACACAATCAAGTCCGTTACAAAATCTCGTATTACACAAGTACATAAGAAATAGATTCACAAAAAAATTTTTTTAATACTTATGTTGACGCANAATCTGCACCTCGTGCAACATTGCATCGAATGAGAATCCAGGAGCACTCATGTAGAGGACACAATCAAGTCCGTTAGTACATAATACTGCCCTCCAAGATCTCTAGCCTCCCCACATATGTGAAATGGTTAATTGGTGAAGACATGTCAAAGTGCTTTATGGAGGAAGTCGTGAGGATTGGCAATCTGCTGAAGGAGATATATAGCCAGTCCTAACCTATGCGAACATACTGGCTAAGCTCTAGCCACCACCTGCGGCCACTGTTCTGGCCCCTTCACGTGTAATAACCGCAAGGTGCACGACCAGAACCATTTCACTGGCATTTTGTTATTGAGCAGCTTGGCTACGATACCCAGGACATATTTATTATCCCACACACAGAGGAAAAACTATCACTTTCAGTAAAATTTGTGGTTACAAATTTACCATTAAATTTATTGATACATTTAGTTTTATATCTGTCAGCCTTGCAACTCTTGCACAGAACCTACCATCGGCAGAATTAAAAATTCCAGCAGCCTTCTTCAACCCTGGTCATCTCAAGCTGGTGATTCGGAAATGAGTGTTCCCCTTTNACTCTCCCATGAAACCAAATTAAGGCGAGAGAAAAAAACAGACCACCGATTACAGAAATAGGAAATAATATTCCCTAGTAACGAACTTAGGACATACACTTCATGTCCCGAACAGTGCTACTTATTTATACTTCCGAATAGAAGCTATATTTCGAGGTAAAAAAACCCTAGTGTTTTAAGTTGTATTAATGTTGAACCTTCAGAGGAAACGTCTATGTCTACACACCAAGGATCTGACTATTGACAAAAACATTATCCAGTCACATAATATTTTTTTTAATTATTCATAATATAAGAGCTATATAGCGATTCTAAATTAGTTCCCAGATGATTATGATCCTGTTGAGATACATACGCACGTTGGAAATGTTTCAGCCCAGGCATGCTAGTGTATCACGTTGACATACGAAAGATAAATTATCGAAATGTCAGAAGCGGAGATAAATCACTCATTACCGGTGTTCATTTTTGCGTAAAACTTTGTGCACCTCCATCATTCCCAGAAAGAGTTTTGATGCTTGCTAACATACTTGCACTCTAACAGCCCTTCATTATGCCACGAAGATACAAAATCTCGTATTACACAAGTACATAAGAAATAGATTCACAAAAAAATTTTTTTAATACTTATGTTGACGCATGAGGCTTATTACCCATACAAAATTAAAACAAATATCAGTCTGAAGGAGTGATTACTCAGGTCAGCAGGCCTACTGCGATCTGCGATATTAGTAAGACTTTGACACATCAGTTCAGGCTCTCCATCGAAAACCGCACACCAGGCCCATTTCGCAACGATGACCTCTTCCACGATGTCGCATTAGAGAGGGGCCGCAGCGAAGCAGCGGCTAGAGCTCTCGTTTCCCATCATGAGTACGCACACAGCGTCCTTTATTATGTACCCATTCTTCACTTCGCCCCACACGACGAGACAGGTTCGATTCCTTGGTGGGGCGCTCCCAGATATTCAGTCTTTCATTCCTCAAAAACATTCCTCATTTCTAAATATGTTCCTCAAATCATTCATTATTCCTCACAAAAAATCTTCAATCCGAAAAATATTCCTCAAAAACATTCCTTATTCCTCAAAAACATTCCCCATCCCTAAAAATATTCCTCATAAACATTCCTTATTCCTAAAACACATTCCTCATTCCTAAAAATATTCCTTAAACCCATTCCTTATTCCTCAATAACCTTCCTTTCTCAGTTCTTTTGTAAGTCAAACCAAATTCGGCGGACTAGAGGCATAATACTTCAGATTGAACTATGTTACTCCTAGTGCACTTTCTCACACAATATTTACATAAAATTGACCCTTGCATTTTATTTTATACACCTCTGAAATTGTTAGTTGTTTAGAAAAGGAGTTGGGTAAGGTCCAATAAATTAAAAAGAGCACAAATAAGAGCACGTCAATTTAGTATCCTACTTTTTCCATAAATTCAATCTTTGCAGTTCTCTAAGGTTTGAAGATGATGTATAGTGCACAATGGTTTCATTCGATGTAGCTCCTTTCCTTAAGTTCACTGATGGTCGAAGATATATCCTTACTGTGCAGGCCAATCAAATGCCTGAGCCTATCAACAAGTTCATTGGGGTCTTGAGGAAATATGTAGACGCCGTACTTGTCGTCTTCTGCATTATTCACAGCACTTTTTTCAGCAAAGCCGGTTGGGAGATGTGTGAGGAGGTCGAAAAAATCGCTACTGTTTTCACCGTCAACACCGTCTTCATTATCGTATCCATGGCCCATCCCTTTTTCCGCAGAGTCACTTCTACGTCAGCACAAACATCGACGAGTATCCTTTCCTTTGAAGGAGGAGTAGCGTTGGCAACATTAGTCTTCGCAGCTACTGGTGCTACATTATTGTTTCTAAGTTCGTTAAGTTCACGTGCCAGTTTGGAAAGTATATATTTCATACGACCCGATTATATGGCACACAGTTCGTTCCTAGTATTGACCATAGTTCCCTTGCCTTCTGTGAACATATTATGCAGCGTATTGTTAACTGAATGAAGCAAAGTCGTCACATGCCGTTTCTGGGTAGGAGAAGGAATACTATATTTACAGGCCTTGGCATGTCTATTCAAGTTATCACCTCGTTCAAACTGCCTAGGACCGTTTTTACAGCTAAAAACCACATGATATGGGTTCTTAGGACATTATTTCTACTCATGTCACCGCGCATTGAGGTCGAATGAATATACATTGTCGCAGTATCTGCACTGTCGTCTGTCAGCGATTCGACGAAGAAGGCGTTGGTCCCGACTCTATTTTCATCACTGTAGGTCGTACGCGCGAATAATCTTCGGTACAAAGAGAATGTGTCAGAACGTCGACTGAGCTGTTGCTGACTTTCATTGTTCTATATAATCGCGATTATTTTTACCAGTGATTTAAAAAAAATCATTATTCATGGAGAAAAAAAATGTGGGGCTGTTTAAATTGATACTAACATTACCAAATGACAGTGAACTTCCAATAACAATTATTATTCCTGACATTACTAGTTTTTTTTCCTTCTCTTATATAGCAGATTTTGTCACCAATATAAATAATTAATAAACATTATTAATATATAATAGGTATACATAATTACAATTATTCACACTTATTTAATATATTATTAGGCAAAGTGTATATAACTTTAAGCATATTATATTGTAGTATAAATAATATGCCAAGAGAATATTATATCTTAGTATAAAAAACAATGGTTAAATCTTTTATTCATGAAAGGAGTTTTACACTCGTATTTGCAGATGTTAGCGGGTAGAATGTTCTGTTAGACCCCCCTCCCCCCCAGCTTCCCCACAAACTATTTTATTTTAATTAACTACTGTGTACGTGGGCGTGGAAATATTTCTAAATACATGCATCAGTGGATGAAAGGACTCGTTCGTTCGGCAATGAAGATGATAATAATAATGACCTGATTCGGTATCAATTCCTAGCGTTGTCAGACTGGCTAACAACGAATTGGGTGCAAAATGATGGCTTTAAATAACTGGAAAATGCGTGTTTCGGTATGCGTGGAAATGCAAGGAATTGGTGATACCAAATAAATCTTTCTACTATACATAGCAATTTTTTTTAATCAATGCCTACATATTTGCCTGCATTACGTGTTACAATTTGTTATGTATTATCGTTTTAGAAACGAGGATTGCTCGTGATCTTGAAAACCCGATGTCGCGGATTCGATGCAAGTGAAAAATGTGCCACACCCATTCCTCTTATATTAAACACGTGAAAATATTTTTATTTGTGTCTGCCTACTCCATTCTCGTAAAAAAGTAGCATCAGCTTACATATTCTAGGTGGTATGAAAGCTAAAATAATAATAATAGTAAAGTATGCATCTTTTAGAGACAGAGCGAGTTGCTAAGGCATGCGGGAACAAGTAAGGACTAAACCTAGGTACCATCCCGGCATTCACCTGAATGATTATTATTTCAATTAATTCGACCGAACTATTTGAGTATCGAATCCGGATCCCCCTTAATCCTGACTTGTGACTTGTGCGTGCAGATATCATCTGTGATAATCATCCTATGAATTAAGGTTGGTGTGTGTTAGAAATAAAGCATTCTGCCAGAGCCTACCCCCCTCCCCTCATATTTAATGACTTAAAAAAGCCTTCGTCTCAGTGACGTGCAAACAACCAGAAAGATGATCAAACTGCATGCCTCAGTGTTGTAACAAATTCAAGCACAAACATTAAAAAAAATTAAATGGGAAAAATGTTTTGTGACATAGGGTTTGACTTCTTTGCTGGAAGAGAGTGGAACTTCGTATCCCGGTTAAGACATACACTTTTCGGCGTTCCAAACGGAATAAGTGCGCTGTGCCACACATATGCTGGGAAATGGCAGACACAGAGAAGACCATACAGAAAAAATATGATCACATTCTGGGTTTTCCAGACATACGACAAAGGCTCTACACAGTTACACACGTGAAATAATAATTAATTCAATGGTCAGTTAGTGGAGTATAGAGATTTGGGCGGCTCTTAACATCGAAGTCTTGAGAGCCTATGAGAGTGAAGTGAGGTGAGTATGGAGCAGCGCCAGAAAGCGAAAGCGGGGGAAACAGGAGATCCCCTAGAAAACTCGCCGACCAGTAGCATCGTCCGGCATGATACCCACGTGTGAAACTCCGGGAGTGACCACACCGGGAATCTAGGAGGGAGGTGAGCAGTCTGACTGCTACACCACCGCGGCCCCCAATGGTCAGTTAGACAAATAAAATTTCCAGAAGAATGATGTAATATAAAGACCACATATTAATTTCGTATTTTACTCTTTCTGCAGATTTGACTTTCGTTTTTAAGATATTACAAATAAAAAACTTTGTTCCACGTTATAAACGCTATACGTAATATTATTTACAAACTAAGCCAACTTTATCTGAATTCCAGCGTTCCATTTCATGCCTTAGGCCCCATCACAGGCGTGTTCTGCCGCTCTTGGTGTGGACTGTCGCCTTTAAGGCGGGCGGGGCGGTCTTCTGCTCGGCAAAGGGGGTGAATAATTTATTTAGGAAGTAGACGTTAGCCGTGTTCCGAGCCGCCTGCTACGATCTGTCTCATCAAAGCCCTGGAATTGCTTCTCTAAGTCGATTAACCCGGGGTAAGTAATGGGTCGCGACCAGACTTTGTTTCGCCGCGTTTAATGAAAAGACACGGAGCTGCCAAGACCGGGCTATCTTCTCCGTCAGACAGAGACAGAGACATAGAGAGAGAGTGTGTGTGTCGGAGAGAGCAAATACGTCGGTCACGCCCTAAAGTCACTGTGGTGTTACCACTTTTTAAATTATAAAATGTATTCAGGACTCTGATTTTAAAAATATCTTCTTTGACAAGGCCCAGTAGTACATTCAGAAAACTGAATAACTGTATCATAAATAAAGTTTCTGTATGCGTATACCATGTGTAATAATTGAGAATTAATTATTGACTACATTCTGAGAATGATGGAAGAAATTTTATTTCAATAAGTCAAATTATAAAAGGGGCCGCGGAGGCGAAGTGGTCAGACTGCTCGCCTCCGACAAAGGCGAACTGGGTTCAATTCCCGGCGGAGTCACAGTCACTCCAGGATTTTTGAATGTAGGAATCGTGACTGACGATGCCGCTGGTCTTCGGTTTTCCTCGGGATCTTCCGTTTCCCCCGCCCTTGCATTCTGGCACTACTCCATACTCACCTCGCTTCACCCTCATCGGCTACCAATATCTACATCTAAAGAGCCGCCCAAATCTCTCAAACTCAAACGCAAATGACATCCAGCTTTAAAATAAAATTTAAATGTTGTATGCCCTAATAAAATTACATTTTCAAAACTAAATCTTAAACAGAGATAATGGTAAAATAATATATACAGTAATTCCAAAATGGCGTCTTACTCTACCATTACGTTAGTGGTCTTACTCACACGTGTGCCTCCAAGTTGAGTGGCGATGGTGCCTCAGCGGTCTGTGGCTAGCCCACCAGCCTTCCGAACTAACGACCCGGGTTCTGTTCCTCGCGGGGTCTCTCAGGGGTTTACTATCGCACGAGAGAAACATGACTGACGCTTACTGTAGTCATCACTTTGACTGCGTGCGGAGGAAGCATTGTTACTGCTATATACAAACTCACACTAGCCCACGTGCTGGCTGCCGTTCGGCTTAGACGTATGAGACTTTTGAACAACAGTACCTGATTTCCACCAGAGAGCAACTGGATTGAGAGTACCGACGATGAATCACTTCTTGCCGATTCTTCTGAAGCACACGTATATAACTGACATTAACACTTAATAATGACACATTGTATTAAGATCTTGAAAAGTCGTTATTGGTTGAAATTCGCCCTTGGCGTGCTTATGTGGTGCAACAGAAGAAGATCAAGTAAGCGTGTGGTTGAAACCTGACTTGTCCTCGTATACATCCGCAACATTTCCGCATTTTAATGGTTTGTCATGACTGTTCTCTACGTTTAAATAAAACCCTGCATATCACGTATAATCCATATAATAGAAAACAAACAGAAAATATATGTTGACAACAAATATAAATATGACCCATATGGCGTAGTGGATTTTCCATAAACAATTAACTTAGGGAAAAAAAACAATACTGTTAAAAATTGAGTTTTATCTCCTAGCACTATCTTAGGAAAAGTCGGCGATGTATGATCTCTGTAAGCATATCTGATGCATCTTATAACTACTCTCAGGATACTTAGTTTAAAGTGGAAGCAGTTAAATGGTTTATTAGATATGTCACACTTATCTAAATGATTTAGATAAATCCAATACTGTAAATGAAGCGAGACACTATTAAAATATAACCAACTGTAGCACTACTTATGCGAAAAGTGCGGGTGGGAATCGGTTGGTGGGTCCCAGACATATGACATAAAAGCTCCAGTTTCTAATGTAATGATGTTTTAATTACTGTATTGGACCATTCTGTGTTTGTCATAGAAAGTAATACAATGTAAAGTCGGTTGAAATTGGTTGGAACATATGGCCTAGTAACCTAGGATATTTACATAGCTGTAATTTTGAAGATATGTGACTACCACCTTAAGTTAAATTCAGATAGACTACAAAAGTATAATTAGTAGCCTGAATTTGGTGGCTATCAGTTAATTGTTTCCCGATATAGGACAGAAAAGCCTAATTTTTCATGTAGTGGTATCTTCCAAAATGGCTGACAAATGAGTTTATATATTACCTTTCTTGATGCTTGCATAGATACTGCCAGCTTACAATGTTAAGTTGGAATTGGTTACACAGTTTCATAGGTATAGCATAGTAGTCTATACCGTCTATTTGACAGTCATTTTGAAAATAATAGTCTGACCCACTGAAACATGTCAGTTTATAATCCATTCACGGTATCTTCGATACTTTTGAAAAGAACCTTTGAAAAATCACCCTAGGAGTTACATGTTCAATTGGTTATAAAAAAAATGGTATATGGAAAAAGTTTTTGTCTTGCTTTTAGCACTGAAGCACTATATAAATTGGTTGTTTTAAGTTTTAAGTATATTTTTTCAATAAATTTTAATAATTTGTTAAAAGTCCGTA
>NQII01006251.1:29674-63765 GCA_002778355.1 Clitarchus hookeri | reverse complement strand
TGTTTACAAAATATTTGACAGTTCCCACATGGCACTGTTTACAAAACGTTTGACAGGTGTCACATGGCAATGTTTTGTTTACATACTGCGGAAGGATACATAATCGGCTCCCTGAAAGTAGATATTTAGCAGGGTTTCAGAAAATCTTGAAGTTACCGTGAATACATTATACATGATATACTGTAATATTACTTGAGTGTAAAATTTAATAGGAATCAGTTGATTGTTTTCCGGGATATAATAAAAACATTATATGTTGCACTAGCTTACAAAATGGCGGACAAAAGAGTTTATGTATTGACATTTTTCATGTTTGGAAAATATTCTTTCAATATAACAATTTTAGTCAAAACTGGTCAAAGGGTTTTGTAGGTATTGTAAATAACACTTATATATCTATATTGCTGATATTTTTACAATAAGTATCTTATACATTGAATTTGCGTATATGAACATGGACTACACTAGTTTTATTGATGTGCCAAATATGGCATAAATCGGTTTTGTAGGTGTAAAAACTTCATTTTCATGTTGCACTTGCATACAAATTGGTGGATTGATAACATTATCACTTTAAAAATCAATGATTACGTCATGCATTACCAACGTAACAAATTTGGTTTAAATTAGTTAAATGGTTCGCAACATAAAATGAAAAAAATGTTTTTTTTTTCAATTTACCTTTACTTTTAAAATAACTGACGAATATTAGTAGAGGTTTCTTTATTGAATGCTTAAACCATACACCGTTAACGTCCCAAATGTTGATTAAATCGGTTTAATTGTTCCAGAGATATAATGGGAAAAACCTTATTTTATTAATTAGCACTATCTTCCTAGATGGCAGGACAATAATATAAAAGCTTTGTAATCTGAATGCTTATATCATGCACTATCAATGTGCCATATTTGGTTGAAATCGGTTAAACGGATCCTATCCTAATATTAAACTGCCACATTTTAAAAATAAGTACCCGATGTTAACGGAAACTATAAAAGTCTAATGTCATTACTAATTACTATATGTGGATGAAATTTGGTGGAATTAGGTTCTCGGGTTTAAAATATATTATGGAGGGGGTGGGGGGCATATTTATTCCAGACAAACATTCGGGTGATTGCATAAGCCGATAAATTGTAAAATCAATCCGCGTATTCAACGTTTGGGTCTTTTAAAAATAATGTTTCACCAGACTGAAACTCTAAATGTTTCGATGGGGGCGCCGAAGTGTAGTGGTTAGACTAGTAGCGTCTCACGAAGGCGAACCCGATTCAATTCCCAGCGGGTCACTCCCAGATTTTCGCGTGTGGGAATAATAGCGGAAAATGCCGCTGGTCGGCGGGTTTTCTCGGGGAGCTGCCGTTTCCCTCGCCGTTGCATTCCAGCGCTGCTCCATACTCACCTCGCTTTACCTTCATGTGCTCTCAAGATCTCGCTGTTAAGGCGCCTGCCTACCTGGCGCTTGAACTGCGACGCAGAAATCCACTTTTTCTGCCAAATTATCAAGCGTGCGTCCAATGTGCTGATCTACGAAAGGAACACACATTTTTGACGAGGACTGTTGGGTGCTAGACGTCACGCACATTGCAAACGCAATTTGCCATTACTTCAAAATGGCTACAAACGGCTTCTTCAAAGCGTTGTATCTCAAAATATACGCCTCAGGTTCATACAAAATTACTCAAAGACGCTACACTAAATCTTCGTACGGACTTTCAGCCAATAATATAATAGAGTGACCGTTGAAAGTGCCATAGGTACACGCAGTGCGACGAGAACACTGCACGCCAGTTCAGAGCCTTGCGCTTAGCGGCGATGGCTCACTTGATCCGCGTGGCAGTGTCGCCCTTATCGCTCCTGATCCTCGCGGGCTCTTGCGCAGAAAACAGCTGCACGTAGGCGAGAGGAGCATCAAGGGCAGTCAGTCAATGCGAAATTATTTTTTTTAGATTTTCCGCCACAAATTCGATTTCCGGAGGTGCATTACAATTTTTGGCACGACAGGGCATGAATATTACCTGCCTTAATGGTCTTGAATTGTTACAGCTTCTCTGCATTTCACGCTTTCTAACTTCTAATAGCCGAGATAAAATAATTGATAATTTTGTGGGAGCGACTACAGAGGTCATTATAATTATGGCAGTCGAACAGAACAGATTTCAGAAAACGCATTAAGTTATACACTCTGTCGTGTCCGAAAAAAAACCATACAAAATCTACGTTTGCTGGTAAAAACCAAAAATAAAAATAAATCTAAACTGGCGGGGCTTGAACCCGCTCAAGACGGCGTGGTACAAACGTTATCTCTGAACACATTTACTGCAGTTAACAGGTTTCTGGTACTGAGATAAGAAACATTAGGAAATGGCGACTTTAAATAATAGTGTCTGGCTAATTTTTGAGCAAAGGTTTTGCCGGGCAGATAAATTCCTTTAGTGCTATTTCTTACGCCGTACTGACGTGGGCTGCTTTACGGCATCAGAAATAGCTCGAGAGTAATGCNATTCCTTTAGTGCTATTTCTTACGCCGTACTGACGTGGGCTGCTTTACGGCATCAGAAATAGCTCGAGAGTAATGCATCACACAAGAAAAACATTTGCCCTCAAATTTAGAGTAAATAAGTATCTAGGGTTGCCATTGTTTTCAATTCCTATATTCGCTTTCAAAATCCGTCTGTTTAGTATTGGATTATGTACCACACCCCACTTAACCCTTTCATTGCCACATTCCTCGTATTGCAAATTAGAAATTTGTTTGATGTGTGCTGTCCTTAGAGTTGGTAACGAACTTGTTTCGTTATCGCAGACAATAAACTGTAGGCGTTGTGCTTGATGATCGGCGACATGATCCAATCATAGCGGAGCGCAGTAGCATGGTTTACGAACCAGTTACCTTCTCTGAAGCTCACTGGGCACTGAGCCTGGCAGAGTATAGTACCGGTGTAATATAAGCTCCTGTTCAACATGTTGACGATTGTCTACAATGAGTCGCCCACATCTCTCCACTCCGCTAGACGTTCCAGTGGCGTAACGGCAGTAGACTTGCAGCACAGCAGTTCAGTGGAGAAGCGGCACAGACACAATGCTCGCCTACACAGGCGGCGTTGGAAGCAAACCTGGCTCCCGTCACTCGCGACTCGTGCCCTCATTAGCACTCGCCCACTGCTCGAGTGTACTCTCCCACGTCTTCCTCTACCACCCTGCTCTCCGGCTTGTCCCGCACAATCTGCTCTACTCTACTCCGAGTACGAAACACCGATGTCAACAAGCTAGACTCATTTTCTTTGTTGTTCACTGGAAGTACCGCGTTCGGCCCTTGGTCCTTGTTTTTTCTTGTGGAATCGTTACTGTTGGAAATAAGTTCTGGACATTTCTAAAGAATTGTGACCAAAAGAAACAGAAACTCGAATGTAGACGTTGTTGAAGTTTAACTTGTCCTCAAATATAATTCGTGAAATTACCGAGTCTCGGTCGATAGCTCCTTCCCCGTGGCAAGTTTGAAGACATGATGCACAGACATTGTCCGTGCTATACACAGCGAGAGCACACTGCGAAACCACAGAACATGTCAGTACACAGAAGAAAAATTGAGCGACAGTTCCTTGAAACCTTGCAGGCCCCGTGCCCGCGGTCATGGACATGTTGCTAATTAAGTATATTTATGGCCGGTGTTGTACATAGAAAGGAATCCCTGCTCAGTGTTACAGGCGTCGTCCTGGCCAGTAATCTGATGTAGCACATTTCCTGCTGCTCTCGTTTGTGAATGGTTAGTGACGATAACACTGAACTCGCAGCACACTGTTCACTGGAGTACATTCTGTACAAGTACAATGCGCACCTAAATATTTCATAATTTGCAACACTTCAGCTTGTCAATTAATTCGGGTCCGAACGGGTTAATCATCTATACAGGATTGTTATCTTTAAATACTGGCATCACAGTAGACATAATACTCTGAGGCAAAAAAAGTAATGGGATACCTCCTAATATCGTTTAGGACCTCCTTTTGTCCGGCGACGTGCAGCAACTCGACGTGGCATGGACTCAACAAGTCGTTGGCAGTCCCCGGCAGAAATATTGAGCCATGCTGCCTCTATAGACGTCCATAATTTCGAAAGTGTTGCCGGTTGCAGGAGTTTGTGCACAAACTGACTTCCCGATTATGTCCCATAAATGATCGATTGGATTCATATCGGGTGATCTTGGTGGCCAAATCATTCGCTGGAATTGTCCAGCATGTTCTCCAAACCAATCGCGAACAGTTGTGGCCCGGCGACATGGCGCTTTGTCATCCGTAAAAATTCCATCGTTGTTTGGGTACATAAAGTCCATGAATGGCTGCAAGTGGTCTCCAAGTAGCTGAACATAATCCTTTCCAGTCAATGATCGGTTCAGTTGGACCAGAGGACCCAGTCCATTCCATGTAAAAACAGCCCACACCATTATGGAGCCACCACCAGCTTGCACAGTTCCTTGTTGACAACATGGGTCCATGGATTCGTGGGGTCTGCGCCACACTTGAACCCTAACATCAGCTCTTACCAACTGAAATCGGGACTCATCTGACCAAGCCACGGTTTTCCAGTCGTCTAAGGTCAAACCGATATGGTCACGAGCCCAGGAGAGGCGTTGCGGGCGATGTCGTGCTGTTAGTAAAGGCACTCGAGTCGGTCTTTTACTGGCATAGTCCAGTACAGCCAAAGTTCGCAGCACTGCCCTAACGGACACGTCCGTCGTACGTTCCACATTGATTCCTGCAGTTATTTCACGCAGTGTTACTTGTCTGTTAACACTGACCATTCTGCGCACACATCGTTGGTCTCGGTCATAAAGTGCAGGCGGTTAGCCACTGCGTTGTCCAAGGTGGGAGGTTATGCCTGAAATGAGGTATTCTCGGCACACTCTTGACACTGTGGATCTCGGAATGTTGAATTCTCTAACCATTTCAGAAATGGAATGTCCCATGCGTCTAGCTCCAACTATCATTCCGCGTTCAAAGTCTGTTAATTCCCGTCGTGCGCCCTCAATCACGTCAGAAACCTTTTCACATGAATCACTTGAATACAAATGAAAGCCCAACCAATGCACTGCCCATTTATACATTTTGTACGCGATACTACTACCATCTGTATATACGCATATTGCTATCCCATGACTTTTGTCACCTCTGTGTATGTTGTTTTCTTTCGTAAATATTTTTAATTAATTTTTTTTTCGGCATGTTTGGTAACATAGTTAGTTTTACTCCATTGATAATATCCTGGTAATTTCCATCCTTGGGTTCACGAGTCACATTCTCGAAGCAAGTAATTTAGTTTGACACGGTTCTATCAGTGCGTGGTAATCGCACACTCGGGGGGAAATATGGTTGTAGGGAGCATCTTACCAATGTTTTCATATGCTGTGTATTTGCTAATGTATAAATGATTGCTACAGCAGAGCACCGCGCCCCTACTACAAAACAAACAGTGCATCCAGCAGAACCACTTCGACAATACCTGGATTGTTCCCACAACCTAAATAATTGTTATAACCTATCAGAATGCACTGCTGCTAGTGTAAAAAGTTCTGTAATCAGGTTGGCGGGTAGCAGAAACAGCATATGCTGTTAGTTAATTGCGATCCTAGTGATTGTAGAAACAATCCAAATATTGTCAAATTTGTTCTGTTGGCGATATCTGTTTTGTAATATGAACGCAATGTTCTGCTGCTGCAACCACGTACAGTACCAACTATAATCACAGAGAGGTATACAACAAACATTTATGTTGGTACTACTATATATGTTAACAATATTTAAATGATACCGACAACCCATCAGATGTCTGTCACCATTTTAACAATACCAGCATACACAGTTAAGTTGCAATTGTTTACAAGTTTTCAACGATAAAGCATTTTATAATAGAAATAGCTATATGGCCGCCATTTTGAAAATAAACACCTGACATGCTTAAAAATTACCACTTAAAGTCAACTGCATCAGTCATACTTGTATGCCAAATTTGGTAGGAATCAGTTTATTTTTTACCAAGATATGACATAATAACTTGATTTAGTCGTATGGCGCTGTCTTCCAAAATTTCCGACAAAAATGGTTGCGTGTAGGTATATAAGACTCGCGTTATAATTACTCTCTGTATACAAAATTTGGTCGAAATTGGTTGAATGGTATCTGTGGAACACATACCAAATAAATCTAAAATATTTGTATTGCCGCCATTTTTTAAATAAGGGCCTATTCAAGTTTAATTACTTACATTTACTTGGCCTATCATAGTATTTAATTACGTGCCAAATTTCTATGGAATTGGTTTAATAGTTTTCGAAATATAATTTAAATATATTTTTTTTAATTTGGTGCCATCATCTAAAATGGTGAACTTACAACATGATTCATCTCCAAATTTAATTCCTACCATCATAAAAAGTTTGGTTTAAATCGGTTGAAAGGTTCCCGAGATATGACATATCTCCGAATTTTTAGAATGGCCGCCATTTTGAAAGAATGTGCCCGAGGGGGTCAAAAATTATAAAAGTCAGGTGTCCTTGCAAAGAATGATGTGTGTACCAAGTTTGGAAAAACACTGTTCATGCGTTCAAAAATGTAAACGGGGTGCACGCACGCTCACGGGGGGATGGGGGGGGGGGACAGACTGGAAAGTGATGTCAAAAGTCTTTCTTTCCTTCGGATAGGGAGGACAATGCAATCTCACTAGCGCTTCTAACTATACAGACAAGAGAACAATATCTAGTTTTCCGTATATAAATATTAATAATTAAGAAATAATAGTTTAATAAAGTCATAAGTATTTCAAACAAACATTTTTCAAGATTTTAATTTTAATGTTCCTATTTTCAGTTATCACAAAACATGAACGCTAAGAACCAGACGTATACACACGTCTGCTTATAGTTGTTTTACACAAGGAAACATTTTAATTCCTCCTTTTGCTGTACAAAAAATTAATTCAAATAATAAATTGGAAAATAATAATTACAAAATGCATAATTTACACGGTTACATGCGTTCCAATACTATTAAGTGAATAAAGACAATATAAATACAACACATTTTGTAGAAGAAAAATTAATATTATCAGAACTATTTGTAGACAACCATTGTCTTTTATCAGGTCAAAAATCCGGATGTTTTTGAGCACTACGAAAAACTTGGCGCTGCGCAAATAAATCTTATAAAGAAGGGCGTGTTATTTTATAGTCGGATGTCTGGTAATACTAGCATGCGATTTCTTTCGAAATTAGCGCTTGGAAAGGAACTCTTATCTGTTACAACGTTAAATTAATAAAAAAAATCCTGACTGACATGCTTATAATAGTAAAGTTGACAGTGATTTGGGAAAAATACTTCCATGTTTTGTGTAATAGTGAAAGGACGGCATTCAAATTTGCGGATCAGCAAATTTTTTTTGTTCAGTTTCTCTTTATTTTATGCACATGAAACTAAGGACTAACACACTAGTGTAAAATTAACGTTTCTAACATTTAGCGCAGTTACAATCGATCAGCGCATTAATTAAATCATAAGGCCTACGGAACTGTTTAACTTTCCATGTGGTGAAAGTGATTTGGACACAGACAGGGCAGTAACTTATAGTCAATACACGGTGACTTACAACTTTCCTGAAGCCCTGCTAAAGATCTGCTTGTAGACTATTCCTCCGCCTCGTGTCAACAAAGCTTACGTCTAAGTTTTGCGCACTCGTATAGGGACTATTTCTTACTAGGCATTAACAAATCACATATTTTCTCCCTGTTTTTATTAAAATAAAATGCAAATAATACATTATAATTTATAAGATTAACATACGTATAAATAGACTTTAAAAAACGTTTAATACTTTAATGTTAAAAAAAGTATAAAACTGGCGTGATACGCGACCAATTCAGCAAACAACCAAACACGTTATACGAGTTGTTATTGAAAGGCGTGATTCATAAAGATAGAAGATACTGCGAATGGACAATAGAAACTGTACAGCACTTTCACAAGTGTTGACCTAACGGCGACTTCCGGCAGCGCTGTCACGCAGATGGATAGCAGTTACGTCATCAGGAGAGAGCAATACCACGGAGGCTAAGTGGTTGATAGCGGCGTTTAATCAAATCCGCAATCTCGGCACACTGACGATAAGCTGCAGTATTAATGATCAGGGAGGGACCGGCTCAGTGATCGCGTCACAGTAGGCTACACGCTACACATGCAACTTAGTTGTCACTTCAGCGCGTGTGTTTCCCTTTAAGAAGTTCTCTTCAAACGAAGTCAATTATGGCGAACAACTCTGTTCACTTCTTCGGTTGTAGAAAATATCCAAAAAAATCATATCTTCTGAAAACATTTAAATTAATCTACTAAATATTTTGAGCGAATCCACCGGTTCATACATAAATTACTACTTACACATTCCGTCACTAATTAATACAGTCCCCATAATATGTCTTTAATCTTTTTTTCCAAGAAAGTTAAACATATGGGATCACTTTCCTGTGTGGGTGTCAGTGTACATGTAAGTATGCGTGTATGTATGTGTGTCTGTGTCTCCTAAACATTTAGAACGCTTGAACCTAATTTCACCAAGGTCGGTACTTAGTAAGGACTTCAGACTTTCATAGTCAATCTATCACGCCGGTCTTTATTTAAAAAATACGGGTTATTTAAAAATTTTAGGCGATAGAGCTTATGTCATATCTCTTGAACTATTTGACAGACTTAAACCAAACTTTGTACGTTGCCAGTGAGTGATGTAAGCATTTAATTAAGAGTTGTATATCGTTGCTGGTGAGTAATTGTAGTAAAGAGCGCCACATGAAACAATTAAGCTGTTACATAATAACTCGATAACTACTTAACTGACTCTCGCAAAATTTGGCACTTAATTTATACTATGGAAGGTCACGTAAACATATGCATTTCAAATGGGTAACGCACTTATCTTCGAAACGGAGGTTTTATAATATGTTTGGTTTATTTGCTACATCTTCCCTATCATTCGGCCAATTTCGACCAAACTATGTAAGCTGAAAGTACTATTACGAGCATCATATATGCAAGTTTATATATACATTTTAGTCCGCCATTCTACACGAAGAAATAAAAATTTATGTCATACCTCGGGAAACAATTAACAAATTCATACAAATATTTGCATACAAATTTGCACCTGCGAAACCCCGTAACCAATTTCTACTATACTCCGTATACTGGAAGTATCTACGCAAGCATCGAATAAGCGTATACATAAACTCTTTTTCAGTCATTGTAGAAGATAACATCACATGAAAAATTAAGCGTTTATGTTCTATCTAAGGAAACAATCATATAATTCCCACCAAGTTCATGCGACAAGGTATACTTCTTTAGTATATATAATTCTTTATTATTAAATTTGTAATACTTAATTTCAAAATAACAGCTATTGTAATAATTTTGCTTAAAAGAGCCAAATGTCCCAAACAATTTGAAGTGAACTTTATATGGTAGCAGTATATATGAGAATCATCAAATAATGTGCTGATATATAACCTTTTTGTCCGCCATTTATTAAGCTCATCGCATGAAAAAAACTTAGGTTTTATGCTACATATTTCTCGGGGACCAATCAACCGACTTGCAGCAAATACTTCATACAAGTAGCGCTACGGCATGCCATGTAAACTTGTATGGTGAAAGAGGCTCAGGCGCTTATTAAAAAAATGACCACCCCATAAATATTACAGTTTAGTAAACCCTACCTAACAAAATACTAGACTGGTTACATCCGATGTTGATACTCCGAATCCTACCACTGTAATGCAGTAGGTTGCACGCTATTTAATGGTGCGATGTTTTCTGGGTTCGAGTCCCGTGTAAAGCAAGTTTGTATTTGTAATTGTCTCACTGCATTTGTGTATGTTTTTGGTTTCATGTCTAATGATATTGCTGTGAGTGACAGTTGATTTTGGAGGAGTATGCTATGTATTGGAAAATCTAAAAAAAAAATTAATAATTTTTTTGTTAAACGAGAGAATATACAAAGGAATAAAAAGCATGGTTGATTATCAGGGAGTTGAAAATCACAGTGGAGATTGATATCCTAAATACCGAACACGGAAATATGATATAAAAATGTGCTTCGGTAATGGAGTAGGTAAAGAAAGATGAATGCAGAAGTAGTTTCCCTTTTCCAACATTCTTTAGAGAATAAATAAAATAAATAGTGTTGGCCGCTGTGTAAACGCAACCGTTGAGATACGTACTCTGAAAACTGTCGCTTGATCATGAACAGTGGCTTAATTAAGCTGCAACCTTTTTGGTTAATAAGCTAGTTTGCACGCTACGGTAGCGTGTCTGACACAAGAGCGTGGGAGAAACACAGTTTGTCAAAACCACGCAGAACTTTTATAACTTAATCCGATATACATTGCGACCACACATCTTTGAATTCGCTCACGGGAGACAGACAAAAATTATTCCGCTCCAAAGTTCCACGCGATATGCCGGTGCAAAAAAAATGTATCGGAAATAAGTTCGTGAGCGGCGTAACAAGAAGTGAAATAAATTTCGCTTGTCTGTCGAACTGTCACAGTCGGAGGTCGACATTTCCTGCCGAACTGCTGCGAAGTCGTTCCGTTGTCTGGAGGGGAATCCCTCGCTGATAAAGGAACAAGTTCGCTTCTCTTCCAGGATCGATGGTTGTTCACTCCAGTGGCTCAGACTCTGCCTGTCTCTCCAGTCCTGGGGCCACGGCGGTGTAGTGGTTAGACTACTAGCCTCCCACCTAGGCGAACCGGGTTCGATTTCAGTCGGAGTCGCTACCGGATTTTCGCATGTGGGAATTGTGCCGGTCGATGAGCTGGTCGGCAGGTTTCCTCGGATATCTCCATTTTCCCCCGTCCTCGCATTCCATACTCACCTCGCTTCACCCTCAAGGGCTCTCAAGACCTTGATGTTAAGAGACGCCCATATCTCTCCAATCACTCACTCACACTCCAGTCCTTGCACGCTGGAGCTAGACACCGGCTCTTCACTTTGAACTGATCACTTTCGAAATCAACCTTTGGAAAACGTCACTTCCATATGCTTAAACTCTTTAAGACATAGATAAATACATTACGTTATTGGTTGCAATAAACAAATATTATGTTTGGAACTGCAGAAATACCCATAAAATACAATGCTATGTGTAGTAACAAATAGAACTGGTTTTTCGTTTCATACTATCGGTGGAGAGAGCGTGGAGTGGAGACATTTGGGGGTCTCTTAACATCGGGGTCTTGAGAGCTGATGAGGGTGAAACGAGATGAGGATGAAGCAGCACCTGATTGCAAGGGTGGGGGAAACGGTAGATCCCGAGAAAATCCATCCACTAGTGGCATCGTCCGACACGATTCCCACATGTGAAAATCCGGGAGTGACCTTGCCGGGAATCGAACCCAGATGCCTAGGTGAGAGGCGAGTAGTCTAGCCACTGCACCACCACGGCCCCTATGTAATTGATAGTAGCTTTTTATGGGAGTGCGAAATATGACGTCAACAACAAATGTCGTCTTACACATGTGAGTTCCCTTTCTGTTGTGTACATTGTTGTTTATTAAATATACTCTTACAATGACCAATATACATGTCACTATGCATTTAAGGGTTAACTGGTGGCAGATTATTTACACTTTTAGAGTTAAACCTTTGCAACATCACACGCTATGCACAGTGGCGCTCCGAAGGGGGGTGCCGATGGGAGGTAAGCCTCCTCCCCATCCCCTTGGGTTTCCTAACTGCATAGCTCATACATCTATTATGTTTATGCTTGTAACATAGCACATTCTTCCTCCATTTCCCCTCATAATCCCTCCACATTGGCTGCAGCTGCCATTCTGGTTTTAAAACCTATATCTAATATCATATTTTGTGTGGTGATTCAGCGGTCCAGCATAGTTTAACTATCTGATTATGATACAGTGATGTCGCGAAAGTATCAGTTCTTAAATATGTGCTTTTATATTATGTCATAATTTATATGGTAATCTTAATAATGATGTTTGGTGCCATCTTTCTTTAATTCTAACTCAAAGCATCAAATTCAAAGCGTATATGCTGTTCAAAATGTATTGTTTAAAATAAATAATACAGTTCACATACATCTTATTATATTATTCATTGCAATTTTCCTGTCAACCCCAAATGTGGAATGAACTGTTTAAAATTACGGGTACAGTTCGTATACAATTAAAAAATAAGCTGGGGCAGCATGGAGAAGAGATTTCTATGTCACGCCTTGCTGCAAAACCAATAAACAAGCAAAACTTTACTGCAGTGGCTCCGAAAGTGTACTACCGAATTGCTGTTTTCATTCCATGAATTGACCATTTATTACCATATTTGAATTAAATATGTCATTAACATAAGAATTTTCTCAAACGTTTTGCATCACACGTACCTAATTGAAGGTAACAAACAGAAGAAGAAAATGAATTGCATGACGATACTGTGAAGTTTATTGATGTACTAAATCAACGTATTTACTAAAAACTGAACTTCATCTGTGGTACATCAGGTCGTTGAACTAAACAGAAATATTAAGAGTCAAATTTAAATACTTAACATTTTGTGACGAAATAACTTTTCCGGCTGTTTTTCAACTTCTAAAGGTGTATGAAACACTCACAGTGCCTACAAGCAGTGATGAAAAATCATTCTCCACACTAAGAAGTGTGGAGAATGATTTCACAGCAGAGTAAAACCAGACTTCATGGGCCTGCGACACTGAATATTCACTCTTAAGTTAAAATATGTCCGGATCAGATAATATATTATTTAACTGCAAATAGAGTTAGGAGGCTGCGCTTTGTTTGATAACTACGTAGGGACACTTCATATGTTAAAATCATGTGACATGAAATTGTCTGAGAATAAATAAGAAATGCCATTAACCAGATCACAGGTCTATAAAATGATGCAATCAAAATTATGTACAAATTTCCTAATTTGTTTCGCACTTTTGACAACTCCCAGAGCTGGGGTTTAGGAGGAAGGTGATTGACACTGTTGTCTAAAGGACCAATTTACTACTGAAGTAAACACAGGGCGATTGGAGTTCAAAAAAAACAATCTAGTTTTATTATTCCTTGAACAAGTTATAATTCACCCACAAGTTCTCGAGACAACTCCCTCCCGTTCCTGTACGTAGATTATGTATAGTTCGCATCGTGGGGGGGGGGATAATCTTCCTCGTACTTGCTGGGTGATTCCAGATATTCGTAGCACTCGCGGAACACTACTCAGGGTCCTTCACATACGCTGGATGACTGTACTTATCTGGCTGCTGTGCTGGTACCTGGTCCCGTAGTTGAGATCTGGTGAACGGAACTGGCAGGACTCTGCGTCTGATGTCGGCTGGCTCTTCCGGAATCGCTCCGCGCCTTCGGACTCTCGTCGGCTGCCCGTCGTTGGCGACCCGCTCCGCGCTCCTCGACACCCGTCCGCTGACTGCCCGGGTTTTCTCGGATGCTTCCCGCCGTACGCCCCGTTTGACGGCCTCTGTTCTAGGTCTGTTGCACGCTGCTTGCTTCTCCTTGAGCGGACGCCCTACAGTAGGACTCGTCCCTCGCTCCCGTTCTCGATGTAGGGCAGTAACGGCCTGTTCTCTGTNCCTGCCCTACCACGTCCCGGCTGGACACTCCCACTAGCTCGACGTGGCCTTCACGGCGAAGCTCACCACTCGACCCTCCCTTCCTCGGTGCGTTGCAACTGACTGGAACTGGCTGGCTTCTGCGGTAAACTGGCGGGTTGTCTCGCGTCCGGATTTGGCGAACCCCTTAATGTCTTGACTGGCTATCTGCGCATCCCGGAGTGGCAGTACCGAACTNCGGTAAACTGGCGGGTTAACTCGCGTCCGGATTTGGCGAACCCCTTAATGTCTTGACTGGCTATCTGCGCATCCCGAAGTGGCAGTACCGAACTTCCGTGCCACTTTCTGCTCGTTACGCGGCTGATCGTCTCGTTGACGTCTCCCAACTGACGGCTCGTGTCTCGCTGACGTCGTCCGGATCCGAACCGGATGTCTCGTTCCTAGGACTCACTGCTCTCCTTCCACACTCCGGACTGACTCTGGACTAACTGACCTCGACTGCCTCCTCTCTCCTCGTTTTGTAGCCTCCATCGCCATATTCAAACTGCCTCGTCTGCACGTGGTCCGGGAAGCTCGTCGCGCCTCTCTGAGTAATAAAACACGTGTCTGGGGCTTAGGCTGCCCAGCGTGGTCCTTCGGTTCTGGTATGGCCGTTTCATTGTCTCGTTCTGCACGTGCTTACTTGGCGGGTGGTCGTTGGATCAGCGCCCGCAGTGGTCCTTCCCTTGTCCCCGGATATGCTGCTATTCTTCTCGTACACCCGCTAAAAGCTTTTCTTGGTTTATTGCGGCGAAGCCCGGGGTCGTGGGACCTCGGCGTATCTTGGGGCAGCTGCCCAGTGCAGCTGTGTCCGCGCCCTGGTGCCTTCCGTTGCCTCCGGATGCCGTCTGCACGTGCAGAAAACTTGGGTGGCCCGTCTTTGCAGCTGTGAGGCGCAGGATCCTTTTTTTTTGGACACGTCTGCCACCCTTAATATTTATTGGTGTTGACCGCCAGCAGGCTTCGCTAGCGCGTGTGTTCTGACGGCCAAAAATGCATGGACGCGGGGTGCGTCACTTTATATGTAACAGTGCTATAAATTGTATTTCCTAGCGAAATACATGCTCGTATCACCCTATTATACAACAATGCTTTAAAGGAAAAAGTAAAATACAATTTAAAGTTGATAACTACGAAATTGGCCATGATTCCTACCTTGCTTGAAATATTTCATAAACAGGCATGTTTTCAAGGTATGTCTTTATTGACAAAATTGTGCCACTCCCCCCTCCGCTGCCTATTATGATTTGTTCGGTTGTTTTCTAAACATGTCGGGTATCACACGCGTTTTATAGTTATGTTAAAATATTAATTGTCCTGTTGGGTTGGATAATAAGGTGAAACTCATTTCCACGAAAATGATTTCGGCCTTAAATTGAACGTAACATCACATGAAATGTACTAAATATGTGCAAACAAAATGCATATGCATTTTTCTCTACTTATGTATTTGCTTTTATGTANTCACATGAAATGTACTAAATATGTGCAAACAAAATGCATATGCATTTTTCTCTACTTATGTATTTGCTTTTATGTAGCTAGTTTAAATATAAGCATTGCAATTTTTTTTTTATCTCGTTCTTTGTTTAAGGTGGGTGTGATAGATATCTGAAGTATTTAAATTTGTATTATTTTCAAANTTTTTTTTTATCTCGTTCTTTGTTTAAGGTGGGTGTGATAGATATCTGAAGTATTTAAATTTGTATTATTTTCAAACAAGAAAGGCGACAATTATTCCCTGTACTCTGACGTATTTGATGATAATGCTGCCTGTTTGAAACATATTACCAAAGGCCCATCAGGCATTCTGAATGCCCGAGTGTTACGCGGAGGTGTACAATTCTTCAGTTTCAAAGACAACTGCTTATTTTGTGATCATTTCACAGTAAATTCATCACCTGTTGTCTTTTACTTCCCTCATTGTTATACAAAAGAGAAGCCTTCTGACACCATACAGTCGTACTTCCGAACTTTCGCTTTTGTATCTGGACATGGTAAGTACTGCAAAAAAAAATTTTTCGGAAGAGCGAACGGACAATTTCTAAATGCATATACAGGCAGTTGAACATATGCTTGCTTCTTTTTGGTAGTTCTGACCAGAAACGTTATGCAAAATGTGCACGAATACAAATTCAACTAATGCGACAACTAAAAGTAAATCCAGAAGTATGCACAATGCTGAATGAAAGTCACTTTACTGTGAGAAGTAACGGCAGAAAATGTTAAGGGGTCTAGCCTGATAAGTATGTCAAACAAACGCTTGTACTGAAAGTCGTTTAGGTATGACACACGAAGGAGGTATGGTCAAAAGTAAACGTGCATAATTGATTTCGAGCTATTTAAGATGCAGTGAAATATGTTATGCTATGAACTTGCTTACAAGTGATTTTGCATTAGTAATGAGCANTTTTATGCTATGAACTTGCTTACAAGTGATTTTGCATAAGTAATGAGCAACGTGATATGTGTGATGACAGGATGGCGAGAGATTTTCAAGATATGAGGGCTATAATGGAATTTTNTTTTTTTTTATCTCGTTCTTTGTTTAAGGTGGGTGTGATAGATATCTGAAGTATTTAAATTTGTATTATTTTCAAACAAGAAAGGCGACAATTATTCCCTGTACTCTGACGTATTTGATGATAATGCTGCCTGTTTGAAACATATTACCAAAGGCCCATCAGGCATTCTGAATGCCCGAGTGTTACGCGGAGGTGTACAATTCTTCAGTTTCAAAGACAACTGCTTATTTTGTGATCATTTCACAGTAAATTCATCACCTGTTGTCTTTTACTTCCCTCATTGTTATACAAAAGAGAAGCCTTCTGACACCATACAGTCGTACTTCCGAACTTTCGCTTTTGTATCTGGACATGGTAAGTACTGCAAAAAAAAATTTTTCGGAAGAGCGAACGGACAATTTCTAAATGCATATACAGGCAGTTGAACATATGCTTGCTTCTTTTTGGTAGTTCTGACCAGAAACGTTATGCAAAATGTGCACGAATACAAATTCAACTAATGCGACAACTAAAAGTAAATCCAGAAGTATGCACAATGCTGAATGAAAGTCACTTTACTGTGAGAAGTAACGGCAGAAAATGTTAAGGGGTCTAGCCTGATAAGTATGTCAAACAAACGCTTGTACTGAAAGTCGTTTAGGTANGCCTGATAAGTATGTCAAACAAACGCTTGTACTGAAAGTCGTTTAGGTATGACACACGAAGGAGGTATGGTCAAAAGTAAACGTGCATAATTGATTTCGAGCTATTTAAGATGCAGTGAAATATGTTATGCTATGAACTTGCTTACAAGTGATTTTGCATTAGTAATGAGCAACGTGATATGTGTGATGACAGGATGGCGAGAGATTTTCAAGATATGAGGGCTATAATGGAATTTTTGAAATCATGCATTCTATTCAGTACTCAGTCTTGTGTTTCGTGGAATATTTCCAGTGGCATTGGAGATCCTGAGAACAAAGTTACCGCAGGAATGTCTGACGTTACTGGAACAAACATTCAAGATAAACGTATGGCAAAATTGTTGGAAATGAGTACTGTATGTTGAAATATGACCATGCAGCGCCCATTAAAGTATTGAAAAGGTCATTATTATTGCTGACAACGCCAAATATATTGCTATAGGTCTTCTGATTCAGATGATGCTCGTTTGCATCTCCTTCGATAATGTCGCAGAAGATGCAAGGGTAAACGTCAATTACAAATCAACAACCTTATCACATTCATATCTTGATTTAAGCACACAGCTAATGAAAAAAACTGACAACTCATAATTTGCAAAAGCACTAGACAGCATGGTTGTCAGTCAAACCGAATGTTCTAACACACATGAACATACATACTTTGTTTTTTGCATTATCTAACGAATTAGCATATTCTAAAGGTGGAACCAGTGATGATGTCACAAGACAGTACAAATCGTATGCCCACAGGCAGTGTGGAAAAGTGACTGTAGTTTTTGATGGATATCAAACACCAACTACAAAAGATGAGGAGCATAAATCAAGAGTGAAGCAGATATCTCATTGATGATTCGCCTGTGATTAACAAGAAGGGAACCTTTCTTTCCAGTGGCGAAAACCAACAATGTTTCTTCAGTATGCATGGACAATATTAACAAGATAACGGACATATCTCATGCACATGCCGTTGTAGAAACACTAAGCAGCTGAAGCTGTAGATGAAACTGGTGTTTTAATATTACTACTATACCATTACTATAAAAACCTTTCAGTGCATTCTGCAACTCATGGCGTTCATGTACGCGATATTCAAGTCATGCAGGAATCAATTGGGAAAGAAGGTTGCAAGACTATTTTTTTGCTTATGCATTAGCAGGCGCGACACTCCGAGCAATATATTCTTCAATTTGAGATCAGAGATTTACCAAGAAATAATTCTTCCAGTTTAAAGAAAAACGGGTGGAGAAATGTTATTCTAACATTAATTTGTAGATGAAGAGTATTTTTTGTATAATGTTATTTGCAATAAGATATGAATGTTTATTTTACACATTTTGTTGTGATACGTGTTTTAATAAGGAAAAATCTGTTAAAAGTTAAGTGTTAATTAATTCAACGTTCAAGCGTTTTTTTTACTTTATTTCTGCTGTACTGAAAATTTCTCATTTTTAAATTAAATCAAATATTTACTTATATTGGGTGGTCAATAAAGCAGAGTTTTTATTTATAATTTGTATGAATAAAAACAGAGAGAAAATGTGTGTGTTGGTAACAGCTACTTAGAATAGTTCTTATGTAAAATATAACTACACAGAGTGCGCATGAATGGTGCATTGTCCCTTTGGTGTGATTTTCTAGACTTGGTTAGGTTTTGTTTGCATGAGGCGGTGGAATACCCTGGAAATAGAACTTCAGCAGCGCTTTAAAAAGTAACAGTGAATGGACTAAATCATGCGCTGAGTAAAGTTGTTAACGACGCAAGGAAAATAGTTCTATGTCTTAACGTTAACTTTAAAGTGTTAGATAAATATATGTGGATAGCGAAATAATTAAATTTTCTTTGGTTTTTTAATACGTATACATGTAAGTATCAGCATACTTGTAAAATATTTACTTTCCTAATAATGTCATTGTTTTACTTGACTGGCGCATGAATAAAGTTATCGGTCTTACTGTAATGTTAATTTTACATATGGAGGAAGAATTCACAATGTGCATACAAGTAGTTCAAAGCACGGCATTGCAAAGTACTAAGTTTACCGCGAACAGCCTCTACCTGCCTACTCTGTGTCCAGAACCTGGAGAAAAACTCACAGAACAAAACGTGATCTATCGTGGACGATCCATCCCTAATATGCCGATCCTGACCTGTGATATTATAATTATTATTTGATAGCCTACGCCCAGCCCATGGTATACATTCGTTAGCTAAGGCCTCACTGTAAAACTATAAAAAATGTATAACCCTGGTATGTTTATGCACCTTTTTTTACTTCCGTGATTTTGTGAAACATTTCTGACACATCGTAGCCGTTTGCAGCAGAATTACGAGCGTTCGCCTCTCTGTTCCAGTCAAATCTGAAGCTCTTCTCATATAGAAAAAAATTGGGGCACAAATCACAATACATTGATAGTAAAATGATGGACAGTTTGACGAAAAACAACGTTCTCGAATTTGGGCATTTCAGTCAATTTCAATAAATCTAAAATTTGTAACAAATTAAAATATTTTGCTTGTTTACAATTAACTTTGCGATTTGTTGTGATAACCTAACTCTACGGTAGCTGCTAAAAATACATTTGGGTTATTATAAAATAAGCACATTTTTGTAATATAAAGACTAAACACTTCTGTAATAAATACGCGGTAATTAAGAAAGAAATTTTGCTGAGTCTAGTTTTGATGTGCAGTGGAGAGATTTGGGCGGTCATAACATCGAGGTCTTGAGAGCCGATGAGGTTGAAATGAGGTGAGTATGGTGCAGAGCCGGAATGCAAGGGCGGGGGAAACTGGAGAGATTCCCGAGAAAACCGCCGATCAGCGGCATTGTCCAGCACGATTCCCATTTGCGAAAATCCGGGGCGGACAACCTCACCTCCCCCTCCCCTCACCAAGGGAAGCAAATCCGGTTCACTTGAGTGGGAGGCGAGTAGTCTGACCACTACACCACAGTGGCCCCAGAGTATAATTTAAGGATGTAGACAGTGTAGGAACAGAAATTTTTTTGGGTGCTTATTTGTGAAGTTTCAACATTGGCGCGAAAAACCTCGTGGTTCTGCACAACTCTTTTTCCATTAACTAAAGTAATACAAACTTCGAAACAGTGCAAGTCCAGCCATTCTGCTAAGAAACATGGCAACGTCTGCTGATCTACACTCGCGCCTCGTAATAACTGGACATGTATAAGCCTAACTGCAGCAGCACGTCCCACTGGACGGCACGGCACGCAATAAATACCAGCACACGGTCATTAACGCCATCACTGCGTAGATATGAACTATACAGGATCCAGCCAAACCAATAACCAGACTTCCACCCAAAGTAGCTAGGAGATAATAGCTGTGTGAAGCACTGATATAGAAATTTTTTTACGAGAAACTGATATAGTCTTGTGGAATTCAAATGTTGTACACTTACAATATTTGCTCGCTCGTAAGGGCGACGTATTTGTTGACAACGGTTTAAGGCAGCTGTTCCTAAAAACTACACTTATGTGTAGAAATCATCAAGGAAACGACCATTTCTGGGAATTTTGTCGACTGCGAGCGACACTAAAAAGTTTCTATTTGTATCCTGCCTGAAAAGGATGGAACTTTTTTTATGACTGCACAGAACGTAAAAAAATTTGCACACCAAGTCAGAACCGTTGTACTCAAAGAAAGCTCTAAAAAGACGTGACTACCATTAATATGAATATGGACAACGTTTCGTCAGTATGTAAAATAGAATTCAGTCTATTTGAGAGGTTTTTAACTCGTATTTATGCCATAATTTTGGTTCTGCTAGATCGCGTGGGCAAAACCAACAGTTCCTGAAGGGAATCATATACTAACTTTCGGCAGAAACAAACAGACATAATAAGAACTGTAAGCTTATTAATATGTGGTTCATGCTGTTTACATTAAGTGTTAAAAATGTACTCCGCCATAGTCTTTTCAGTGGACACATCAGAATGTAATACACGCACGTAGGGGGTATTGCCTGAGTGGTAGGCGCAATATCACTGCAGCCGAAGCTCTGTATGCGTTTTAGATGAAAACGGCGGGCCTGGGCTGTTGCAACAAGCAAATCATTTTTGGTGATATCGTCACACTGTTTAATAAACCAACATCAGAAGTTCATAATTACTGATGGTAAAAAAAAGTTTCCTGCAAAAATAGGGCGGCAAATCCTGTTATTTTCATTACACGGTAAAACGCTTTCTCTGCTGCAACACATTATTTATTGCCTTAAAAAAATTGTTTTAATATGAACCACTGCCAAGAAGGCTCGATAAAACTATAACTATTGTTTGGTGTTTATAGTAATGAGTACGATAATCTTGCACTGTAGTTACAGTAGTTGATATGTCTTTATAGTAATACCAATGACGAAAATTTGTGTTATGAAGAACAACCGTTATAACAATAAAATATAAAAATTACAAATTTTCCAAAATTTAATTTATTAAAACAAATAATAATAGTGACAATTACGATGGGTTCGGGACTCGATTCCGCGCTCCCCGAACTACTAGCCTAATGCCCTTCACACGACAACCACTTTGCCATATTGCACTCAGATTAACTTTGATACTTGGTAAATTCCGGTAGTAATGCGATACAGACTGTTACCTCTTGGAAGAGATTGCGATTAATTATTTGGAAAATCGCTGCTCTTCAGAATGATATTAAATGTCTGCAGTAGGACTGCAGTTTCGTAACTGCACAATGTATGAGGTTAAGAATGTTTGCTTCAGGATATCAGTTACGTATTTAAAACTACAATTAAAGACATACAACCGTCAATATCGCTAAACTGTTACCTTTGTTACGTAGTACATATCCTTACTGTGAATAAAAGCAGCTCAAATAATGCTTATTTCTTTGCAATAAAGGAAGGCAATGTTGCCATACGACAAAAACGTATTAAGAAAACATTTATTAAATGCAAACCTATGTGTCTGTACCGTCACTTTGAACAAAAGCAATACTGTCAGCCTCAAAGAAATAGTTTCCTTCGCTCCGTGCAAAAGATTTTGTAAGAAATGTTTCAAATAGTACGGGGGAATTATTAATGAGAGTTTGCTGTTAGGTTGAAGATCCTGATAACATAAAATAATGTTCGAAGAAATGTAGTTCAATTTCAATTCGCACAGGAAAAATATAATGTTGCTGCAACAAGAAAAAATAACTATTGAGGCATTTCTTTAATCGTTTATGTTGCAGTAAAATTAATAATATTGTGACAAAGTTACTTAATGTTAAACAATTACAACGTCTTATATTACTATAATGCTAACATACTGTTGAAGTGTTAAAAATAGCAACGTCTCTCATTAATGTTGCCGCAACCAAACGTTCTATTACGCTAAAATTAACAGGAAGAATAAAATATTTTTTTGTTACTGTGACATTAAATAAATGCCCAACCAACACAGATTACACTGACTTGTTAAATGGCGGATGGTAGTGAACAGCGATAACCTCGTAAAATGAAGCCACTATATTTAAATTTTAAAGCATAGTTTAAAATCTAAATGTAGCTTAGACCAGGTCTAAAATCTTGCAAAGCCGTTAACGTGTGCCAATGATGCATATATTTATTGAGCATCAGGTATTTCCACTTAAAGAAAGAGAACTGCAGTTTGTCGTTATGTTTTATGCAATACCCACAATATGAATCTTAGATAGACATGCTAAGAAAGCGCAGTGGGTAAGACGCTAGGTTCCATAAAGTGGAGAATGTAAAGCGTTCAGGGTACGGGGTCGATTTTCTGCCATATGTAATTATTTTTCATTGGTAATATTTCTTTCTGTAACAAAATAATATAACGTAATTTATTTTTCATCGGAATGTTTTTAAAGCAAATAAAATACAAGAAAATTGTTAGCACAAATGTTAACATAAGTTCAACACAAAATTTGTTTTGCCACAACATAAACAACACCTTAATGTTGACAGAACAGTGAAGAGGTAATGTTGTTACATCAGAACTTAATGTTACAATAAAATTACTAGCTTAACATTATATTACATTACAGCAAAATTAGTTACGGACGACTCACAGGTAACATATAATTACTGTTGTAGTAACATCTATATTCTTGTCACAACAGTAGACTTTTTCATTGACGATATTTTGCAAAATACCGTTGGAAAACACAAGAGCTTATATCGCCCTTAATACTAAATTTAGGTATGTGTCAAATACACTTTTTTTTTCTTAAGAAATGACTTTATGGAGTGTATCGATGGAATTCCGCCCCATTCTACATGTGTTAAAAAGATACGAAAAAAGAAGGAGATACAAAGGAGAATACCGAATTCATTTCATATATTCTATTTCAGACAGTAAAAAAATTTAACAAATACAGAGTAAAAGAGTTTTCTGTAGCACAGTGCAAAAAATTTTGCCAGACATTTTCAAAAGCTATATGCGTCAGAGAACCAAAAAAAAAGTTATATATATATATATATATATATTTATTTATTTATTTGGTGTCAATTTGTGAACGACTGGCTTCTATTATGGTTATTTTACCTGTTATGTGCCAAGTATTAATTTGCTGTGTGCACACACTCAGTAAATATTAGAGGTATCCAAAAAGTAAAGCCAGCGACTGCCAGAGCATTAGCACTGGAATCCCAGGTTATGGGTTCGAATATCGGCAGAGCTACAGATACACTGCCAGATGTTATGAAGCGATCACGACTTAGCTGGATGGCCTGCCTGATCACACCTTCAATCATTGAACCAGAGCACGAGCGTGATTGCAATAACACCTTGCAAAAGGTAGTTGCAGAAACTCCATTCACCGGCCAGTAAATGGGACCGAAAATGTTAAACAACGCGCCCGATATAGTCCAGCGTTAACACCGGGAGTGACGCCTTTTGTCGTCGGGCCACTGGAACGAGAAGACCACTGAAGATGGGTGTGTCCGGCCGTCGTTAACCGCCTCCTAGAATCAGCCTCCGGCAACATCAACAAGGTGGGAACTTTCCAATTAAATTGTAATAGTAATGGCGTGAGGTGATATAAATTAATATAATTAATTAGCATATTGGTTTTCCATTTAAGCTCCCCCGATCAATAGTTCCATAAATAGTTATTGTTTAATCCTTATGTTCAATAAACTCCATTTTATCTTGCTGTGCTCTACCTAATCATGACTAATTATTTAGCTACGCCCATGACGCCTTTCAGGTATGAATTGACTTAAAAGTAAAATCATAACACAGAACACCCCCTTTTCTGCTGTCAGTTTAACTATCGAGTAAACAACTTCCCGCGCCTTTTATTAACATACGTGTACAAAATTTTTTTTTCGTAATTAGTAGAAATTAGGCCAATTTTTGTGGCATGTTAGCTCGCCCGCAGTAGTGTAATGATCTGACTGGCTGTCCGGCATTCTTGAAGTCGAGAGTTCAGATCTTCATTGAATGTTTATATCTGTGTTTTGTTGTAGGTCTGATAACCTTACAGATGCTGCTAAACGATCCAATAAAATAAAGTTAATTTCAAAATTATGTAATATTTTTGAGCAACTCCTGCCAACGCACCAAATTGAGGAAACAGAAGAAGTCCTAACACTTTTTTTTTCTTCTGTAATGAGTATTTTTAAAAAGTGAAATTTGGCAAATAGAATGTTTCTACAATCATTTTAAGGCGTAAAAATTCTGGGACAGGACATTTAAGAGGTTCAGTAACGCACAGCACATATAACTTTATTATAAAGCAAAAAAAATGGAAGGGCGTCGATGAAATTCCCTTGTAAGTAAGATGCCGAAGGGAAGAATGAACGTGCGTTCATTGTGTAACACGTAGAGGCTATATGGCATGTAAAGTGCGTGTATCGATTGTCCTTAGTGCATATAGGTGTCGGACACCCTAAACAATTACTGTAGGCAACACCCTTAAACTGAGTCAACAACCTCATGTGAAACATGTAAAAGAAGCTGAATCGTCAATTGAAACCTACAATGAAATATAGATGTGATAAAGCCAGCAATATATTTACTTAGCCTCTACTATGTAAAATATATTCTAGGCCAGCGGTTTTGTATCAGCGATTCCTTCGAAGTTTGCAGGAAGAAGCGGCAAGCTTTTCAATTCTACTATTGTAACTTATAAGTTAAACAGATGAGCAAACTTGGTTACGTGAGTACAAGTTCTTAATGCATGGGAAAAAAAGTTACCAAGAAAATATTTGTTTGCTAAACCTCTCTCCCGTATTTCCATCCGAAAGAGGCATTTCAAAGCTTCGCTGAAATAGAGCCAGTTTTAAAACACGGTTATTATAATCTTTTTTTTATGTCACTATAACCGAGTGTTGTGAAATAAATTGTAACACTGTGCTGTTTTAAAATATGTCACGATTATTTTACTGCTGTGTCATTACTAGGATGTTTTTTTCAAACCGTTTTTAAACCTAATTTTCAGTATTTAATTCAGTAAAAACGATTCAAAGTAATATTTAATTATTATATTACCTTCGGCATTTAATAGAAGCGATTATTAATTATTTTGTAAACCATTTGTGTACCTCCTATTTTATTGTTTATTCAATAATATATATTTGTCATTTATTAACGTCTTGATAAAAATTCTATTTATTTATCAAAGTGTATTTAATGTATTATTTACGTATTTCAGTTTATTTCGTCATTGTTTGTCAATATCGTATCATTTAAGTATTCCTCGCGTTACTTTTATTTCAATTTAGTTTTGGCCTGTGCTTTGAAAGCTACGTTTTTAATCCCGTCCCGCCTGCATACCAGTGTTTCATGACATATAGTTTCTCTAACAACCGTCTGAAGCTACCTCTTCCACTCACTTCCCTGAAGCTGCCGTTCTTGCAAATTCTCTCGGGGTAGTCTTCCCACTTGGCGCGTGATTTCACATAGAAAATACTCCTTTATTCACGTGCTATGTTCTCCCACCTCTGCGCACTACAGCACACTTCGCCTCTTCTGGACAGCCTGTGACATCTAGCGTCGTAAATCTATGCTTGTCATTTGGCTTTTGTTTCTACTTTCTGTGCACTCCACGAGTTTCTTATCTTCTTTTTCTGTCCAGCCACAGAGTCAAGATGGCGTCGAGCCCGGCTTTGGTGGCTGTGTTCTTCGGAACTTGATTTTATGGTTTTTAAAATTACAGATTCATTGATGTGGTACTTTTTAAATATTTTTTTTGTGGTATGTAATTTTGTTGGTGTTTATATGGCTAGTTACACCAACATGTAAACAGGATATTTTCTATTCTCCCTCCTTGGTGATTAACACTCCAGTTTTATAGTCGTTCTCTTTGTGCGCGCACAAACTATATTCCCTCACTAATTTCCATAGTAATATTCTGTTTTAGTGAGGGTGCTAGTCTTTACTTCGACTTTGGTGCAAGTGGCAGGTTAATCGTTACTGAACGCGCCAGCCTATGTTTTACTGTATGCTTTGGACTAACATTTCTACACGCGCTGGCTAAATGTCATTTTCATAATGGCAACCCTTCGCAAGTCGCCTCCTCTTTCGTTGTTAGTGGCGACGTAGTAAAGTTAATTTCTTCCATCTTGGTTGTTCGACAGCGAACTATGTAATCTTCTTGGCTGGGATATAACTTCATTGTTCCCGTGGATTCGACGGTCGTCATACAGCTAAGTGACAACGGGAATTATCAAAAAAGTGTCCTTTTGGAAATTTCTATTTTTTTATAACACACACACATGTTACATGAACAGATACGTATTGTCTGTTTTTTTTTCAACATATAATCGTAAAGTATTTATTTGTTGTGAAGATGTATCTGTTGGTCATAACATACTATTTGTATAAGGATATAGTTAATACCTTTTTTTATTTTATATAAATTACCATCATTAGTTGTTAGGGATGCATCCCATGAGCCTCATTTTAACACTAACTAGTCACATTAATTGAAACGTGTTCTATTTTGAAAAGGCGTCAATTTTGTGCCGTGAAAGACACTTTTAACTATTTAACATTTTAATAATAGTACCTCTAAACTATAATGCGATTTAAAATGATTTATAGTCAAGTTCCATTGCTTCCATTTTTTAGGACTGTTAATATTGTATTGCGTTCTCTCCTCGATAGTTATTAAGACTATCTGTAATTCATTTTGAAAGAAAGGAAAGTAATTATTTTCTCAAATGACAGTTGTTGGTTTACCTCTTTGTTTTGAGAGAAATAATGAATAAATCTATAGAAAGGTCTGATTACGACACAACCACAAGTCACATATTTTATTTCCTAGATAAATAAGGTTTAATTTGGTCCTATATGTTATTTGTGCATTTATATTTTTTTTACATTTCTCTCTTTTGTGCCATGTACGGTCGCCCAGCGTGATTACTTATTACCACTTCCTATTGTTTATATCGTTTCCTTTTATAAATGTTTGTGCCGTGTCCTTTTGGGTAGTTATTTCTTTATTATGCCGCTTTGTATGCTATGGTTTTTGTGGCATTTTGATTGTGCCACGGACTTGGGCTATTTCTGTGTTTGTTGGAAATCGATCTAATATTTTATAATTGTATAATTGAGTTGATTGGCTCCCCTCCTCTCTTCTAGATCTCAACATCCAATAAAATCACCTCATGCTTGAGACGAAATAGTTTGGAGAAGGGAGGATAGTGTGGGAGGGAAATGGTCCAGTGCTAAATACTATGTTAGCTCATGAAAGCTCTGCTGGAGATTGATCTCGATCGAGCCATATCGTTGCCCGGGGTCTGCAGTTTTCCATCTTTCTGCTTCCTGTTATCAGCGCTGTTAGAAGGTTCCTGCGAACTGTGGTTATATCCACAGCTTCCTTCTACGTACAGAGAGTCAGTTCTCACTGTTCTTTCATTACAATAGAATAACACGCACACCCGCCGCTGCAGTTCATGCCGCCTGGACACGGANCAGGGGGCACATTGCTGCTGTGCGGGCTTGGATGCCATGCAGCACTTGCGTATTGAAACGTTGCATTTAAAAAAAAGCTAATGAAATTTGGTTTAATCACATGCACGCGCATTCCGAAGCAAACCGAAGTCACTTACTAATGAGCGATAGGAATTCACTGTTCTCGGTAAATTAAAAATTGTTACAAATCATTAAATCAGCAATTTATAGTAATAAATCACGTTTTTAGCTAAAACGTTATGCATGTCAAAGTATAACTGATATTAAACACAGCTTAAGAATAAACCTGCTGTTTACAATCAAAATAGTTTTACCGAGCTGCTTCATGAAAATGAAGTGGATTTTTTCACGTATATTTCAACATGCTGAACGTGTTTCATTTGTATTTGCAGCTGCTGTTTCGAAAACTTCGGTCTCATAGACAGAAAAGGCGATGGCAGAAAACAAAAAAAATACATTAGAGTTGGGAACAATTATTTCCATGGCATTCCAAATGGCTGGTGTAGAAAATATATTTTAAGAAAGTGTAACGACTCACTACATACAGGCGCGAGCTACAGGCATTCAATTACATACTTTAATGCCATACGTAACCTTAGCGCAGTTCGTAAGAACAGTCCTTGAATGAACTGTCGCTCGGCGACTCACTACACATGACGCGACACTGGTATATGTCCGGCCTGTGGTGGCTGGGGGAGGGGTACGGTGGAAGGGGGTTGGGGCAAAGCATGCAGACATACCCAAGGCCGTGTCGCCTATAGGCAGTGGCAGGAGCCAAAAAAAACTGTACGTAAAGGTGCACGTCCCTACAAAACAAACTCAATTTAGCTTATGCACACGCATGCTCGCACACACATGCACATAGGTGTCAAAGCTCGCGGCTCTGTATGCGCAGACGGACATGCGACAATCGCCCAGCATTTGGTTGCAGTTGGATAGCTGCTACAAAAAAAATCAGTGACTGCATCTGTTTGTAATATTATTACCATTTTCCCTCTCTCTTAGCCAGATCGTTTATTTGTGAGGTATTTGCTTTTCTCAGTCACACAAAAAATTAGGTTTACTAATATGTTGTTTTATACTTATTTGACTTCTGCAGGCCTATCCCATTACTTGAGCCCCATATTAATTAACAAATTGATTAGTAAAAATAAATGTAGTGGTTCTAAAACTTTTTAAGTTTCGTAGGCAACATAAGTGTTTGTATAGATATAGCTACTGCATGACCATACATGTAACATTTGCATTTCTGCAGAACAAAGTTTTTTATAAGCTGTGTGCAGAATGCCGTAAAAATAGTTGTAGGAAACGCACTGCTCACAAAAGGTACGTGTCAGCAATACAATACAGTAGTCGGGCAAAATTTCTTCGTTTGATAATTATTGAGGATGACAGAAAGAATACTGCATCCTACATACTAACAAGTAATTGTATGTAACTAACAGGAGCTGCATATTGCATGAGCAGAATACCATAAAAAAATAATTTATATGAAAGCTGAGTATATCATTTTAATAATAGTGCATTAATAGCTATTTTCCGCGGTGGAATTCACCGAAACATGTCCGTAATTATTTTTTAAGGATACATTTAACTCGTATCGGTGTAGCCCTTCGCAACTTCGACTTGACTCACCTCCATGGCATACCAAGCATGATTCCCGGCAGTGGTACATCGTGGATAATTTGTCTGTGCTTCAGCAGTTTTCACGGAGGTATTTATTTCATTAACTAATTTTTTGCTGTCATGTAGTAGTGTCGTAACTTTTTTCTATTACTAGGTTTTACCCACAACACTTTTTGTTGTCATCCTAATGTCAGATACATTAACTGAATAAAAATGGTATGTGCGTGTTTGTAGGTTGTCTCCAGGTTATTCAACATCGAGCTGCCATTTGCACATTCCATTAGATACTCAGTCGAGACGATCAATGCTGAACAGCTGTTAATACTGTCTGCTGTTTCTGGTAAGTTTACGCAAATAGATTAAGGTTGCTTCAATTCCTCCATACCAGGGCATGATTCCCCAGGTGGGATCGTCGTGAATATTTGTCAGTACCTGAGCAGTTTTCACGGGGTCTTCATTTCTTTAACTAATGTCATGCTCACATTTAAGTACATAACGTTTTCCATTGCTTGGCATGGGGCCATCATCGTTTCGTGAAGAGTCTTTCATCATCATAGTTTATTATTAATTTACCAAAACTTCATTCATATAGTTTTCTGCTCCAGACATGTCTACAGGACATGATTCCTGGCAGTGGTCCATCGTGGATATTTGTCTGGGCTTGAGCAGTTTTCTCATGTGTCTTCCATATCATTTCGTTATCTAATTTCACGCTCACATTTTAAGTACATAATCTTTTCTCATTGCTGTGCTTTGTCTATAACATGTTTTATCATGCGGAATTCAACGTTTATTTACTGAATAAAAATTTGTATTTGGTTTTGTAGGTTATTCAACATCGAGCTGCCTTTTGCATGATCCGTTGGCTTACCTAGTCGAAACATCCAACTTGTGTCAGTGCATAGCAGATAAGTCCTTCTGTTGTTTCTGGTATGTATGAAGAAGAAAAAATAAATGCTATTTTATGCAATTAGATAATAGTAGTGAATTCAAGGTCGCACACCACTATGCTCAGTGCCACACAGAGGCGTGCGGCAAAGCTATAATATTTGACGCGAAACCATTTATGTATGTATTTTATTCTGCATTACCGGTGGAAAACCCATTGCCTGTAAACAGTTTAATATTAAGTTAAATATTGAAAGAAAGAATTGTCCCCCTGTTCTTATAAAAACCTTGAGAAAGAACTATATCCGATACAATAAATCTCCTGATACAAACCAAGTCGAGATACGGTATAATGCTCTCCATAATTTTATTATATGCTACATCATATACATGTTAGCAGTTTCGCATCGTCACATGGCAATGTCAGTAAATGATACCGTGAAAACCTTTCTGAGTTTAATAGATTTGAGGGGAACCTTTTGGCATAAATGCCCTGGTAAAGAAAACTTTAAAAAAATAAAGTCAATTTAATTTGGAAAGGTAAAAACAAATCGTTTAAGAGGTGGTTGTAATCAAAATGGCTGCACCATAATGCGCACCATACTGGCAAAGTATCAAGTACGAAGGGTAACATAACCAAAGATTATTTTACTTGCTGGCACGTGTAATTTACTGTAAATATATTTATAAACAATATAAATATGGATCACCAAAATATTTTTAACCGCATAGTCAAGAGAAAATAAGTTTCTAGCCAATGAAAAATTCAAAACAGGTTACTCGTAAGAACTTTTTCCAAGCTTACATTTCACATGCCTATGCAAACCAAACTGTATATTTGTATGTACTGACATAATAAATGAATGGTTATTGCATATGTATGTTTTAGGTTGGTGATCCACTGCAGTGCAATGGACAACAGAGTTCCATCCCTTCCTTCTGCTGCTTCGTTGTCTTCGATGGTAAGAAATATGTCACCTACACATTTTGTGTGCTGNGAGTTCCATCCCTTCCTTCTGCTGCTTCGTTGTCTTCGATGGTAAGAAATATGTCACCTACACATTTTGTGTGCTGGTTCTGTAGAAAGGTGTTTAGCCTCCGCAACAGTGAGCTACGCCATGAATGCCAGTGCGCACGTAATAACATTTGGGGGCTAAACAGGTATGTGATAGGTGTGGGGCTACTATAAGTCGCAAAGACAATTACGAAAAACATATCNCGCACGTAATAACATTTGGGGGCTAAACAGGTATGTGATAGGTGTGGGGCTACTATAAGTCGCAAAGACAATTACGAAAAACATATCAGAACATGCACGGGCAGTGTACAGCAAGCAGCATCAACGCAATGTAAATTCTGTAGTGTGACCTTCACACAGTTAGGTACAGCCCAGAGGCTACTTAAATCCAGATAAAAAGACATTTATTTGCAAGAAATGTGGTAGGGGTTTCACGAGTGCACACACACTTGCAAATCATGTAGTAAAATGCAATGGCCCAGTTTCACCTCCTGCGAAGCGACTATGTGTTGCTGCCTCCATCCCAGCTCGTTCGATTTTGCCAGAGGGCAGTCCCACCAGGCAATGGACATCTGCAGCTACCTAGTGGATATGAAGGAGCAGATTATAGGACAACTGGAGGTGTATTAATGGGAAGCAGGAGACACATGAGAAAGTGACAGACAACAGGGATTTTAAAACGATAAGAATGCTTCTCTATAATATCAGCAACGTAGAGTCAGCTGTGTTGGCCAGCATCGCAAAGATATGCCAAGAGGAGTAATACTAGGGGAAAGGAAGAGGCTGGATCCTCACATCTGTGAAACACCTGCAGCTCCAAATCAACAAGCTGGAACCTCTACGTGTCTCATCTTACATCGAATTGCCGGAATCATTCAAGATGAAAGAAGCCATCTTCAACCCGGAAAATACCAGCGACCACGTGTGTTTCAAGTGGCTCCTGCTTGTTAGATACATTAAAGGCTGGAACCCCGAGCGAGTCAACAGTTGTTATGAAGCCCTCGAAACCAAATTTGATTTGAAAGCTCTCGAGTTCCCACTCCACTGCGTCAAATAAAAATCTTCAAGGATAACCACCTTACAGTGTCAGACACTGTGTACTCGCTCACCGTCGAGGAGAAGGTCGTTCCCGTACGAGTGGTAAAACAAGAAAATCGTTTTGACCTGCTGCTGACAGCCGAAGATGGGAACGCTCACTCTATCTACATCAATAATTTTGAGCGCTTTGTGAGCTCACAACTGACAGCCCACGGCCACAATATCCATGTTAGTAAGAGATGCTTTTTATTTTACCATGATTGGCCAAGAATTACTGGGTTGACCGGCCAACATTGCTTGGAAAAACACATGTAATATTGTAGCCCCCATGCCAGAGATGCCACAGCATGACAAAAGTGGCCGAAGAAATATGATAAATTTTAAAATTATCAGTAAGGAGATAAATTGCCGATGGTTGTGTATGCTGACGTCGAGGCCTTGCTAAAACCAGTTTGCACCTGCCGGCCTGATCCAGAAAAATCGCACACATATGCATACCAAAAACATGAGGCCTATAGTTACTGTTTTATACATATGTGGACCATAGTGTTATTCCAGCCAGCAAGGCTGCAAATCTACATACTGTGCCCTAATATATACAGGTGAGGATGCAGAAGAAAAATGTATACTTGATATAGTCGAAATTGGACAAATAGTAAAAGAAATATATGAAGTAACTGAGCCGATGGAACCGCTAACACACCTGCAACTATTATAACATTTGACTGCTGAATNAAAGAAATATATGAAGTAACTGAGCCGATGGAACCGCTAACACACCTGCAACTATTATAACATTTGACTGCTGAATAATGCTGATGTTACTCCGTGCCATTTACTGACTAAAACCCACGAGTATTGGACCAGTGTCCGTTTACACGTAAATAAATTGGCCTTGCATGTAGAGAATGCAATTTGCTCCTTCGCTGCCCCAAGAAGCTGCATGTATTGTTGCACAATTTGGCCTATGATGAGAATTGTATTATTAAAAAGCTAGGCTATGACGACAAGGAAATCTCCATAATCCCGCACACGAAGGAGAAGCTTATGAAACTTTCGAAATCACTACGGGAGAGATTTAGTATTCAATTAATTGATACATTTAGATTTATGTCCAAAAACCTGGCTGCCTTCGCCGAAAATCTACCAAGAAACGAATTCAAGAACACATCTAAATGTTTTACACCTTATTAAATTGCACTAGTTATCCGCAAAGGAGTATTCCAATATGACTACATTACAGATCTGGCCAAGTTGAACGAACCATAACTCTTACTTAAGGAAAAAATTTTCAATAGAATAACAGACTCAATTAAAGCAAATTACCTGCATGTGTAAAATGCATGGGACAAGTTTAATTGTAGAACGATTTATGACTACTCTCAATATTATTTGAAGACAGTGTGCTCTTCTTAGCTGCCATTTTTGAAAACTTCAGGAAACTGTGCCTCACAACTTATGGCCTCGACTGTGTCTGCTAAAAGGGTGTGCTGAAACATAGCAAAATTAATTTCGAGCTACACACAGGCTACGACATGTATTTGTTCATTGAGAAGGGGATAGGAGGGTGTGACAAGGCCCAGTGTGTCAAGCATCACTACATGGCAAACAATATGTACATTCCATCCATGTACGATGACACCAAGGAACTAGCCTACCTCCATTATGTAGACGCGAATCTATACTGGTGGGCAATGCCTCTACCCTTACCCATACGTGATTTCCAGTGGGTCAACACAGAGGCTG
>NQII01006251.1:0-16822 GCA_002778355.1 Clitarchus hookeri | reverse complement strand
TAGAGCAACCATGGCACGTTTTTGAAGTGCTGCATTGTTCTGCTTCCTACCACCTCACCCCCTCCCCCTACAAGGCCACACATGCCGACAATTAGGGAGGGAGGATAAAGAGAATATAAGCCTTCTTGCGGGGTATAGGGATGAAAGTCAATTATTACCGCGCAGAGAGGTTAGAGGAGTAATCAGTAGACCATCAAGCAGTCAGTTGAATATCGCCGCTCAGAGAGAGATCAGCCGCGCCGAGGGTGGCCGGGGGCACATCGGACGCCCGGCGTCAACAGTACCTCAGTACGTCAGTAGAACAGCAGTCCAGTGAGACGGCAGCAAATGCGGGCCTTTGCCAAGGCCGCTCACATCGCCGGAGCTCACCCACCGCAGACACATACCAGCGCCAACAGCAGAGTTAAGTATCAAGTCGCCGTCCAGAGAAGTCCCCCCTCCCTCCATCACGATGTCAGCCCCAGTTAATACGAGTAGCTTAATTAGAGTACCACACCTCGGAAGGGTTTCTGTATGTTGTTTTTGTTTAAACTCGAGACAATAAATTTAGCCACTTAAATGAAACACCAAAAGACTACATTATTGAAATACCCTTAACCTTCAGGGACCTTATATTCTGTGCCTGGAGGAATTAACTCCGACCCTATAAGCCACCCTGTATTCCACAGTGGCGTAGCATCAAGTTAAATAGTCACGCCCAATCTGGGGCCTAGATAAGCCCGCGTCAAGTGCCACATGAATAAATACCAATTTTATGTCATATCTCGGGAAACAATTGACCGATTCCTACCAGATATGGTAAACAAGTAATACTTCTGTAGGTGATGCTAACTGATGCCTATTATTTGGTATGTCAGACAATTATGTTCAAAATGGTGGCCATATAGCTATTTTAGTTTCGTATTTTATATCATCGAAATTATGTAATAAATGCCAATGAAAATTTGAATGCTGTCTATATATATCACAACCATAAATTGTGTGCACACTAAATCTCTTTTGTCTGCCATTTTGTAAAATATATTTTAATGACCAATTGAAACTATGTGATATCTTCAAAAAACAACCATTTCTACCAATTTGGCATATAAGTAGCACTATGGTCGGCCATGTAAACTGATAAACTTTGAGAGGGTCACACACACACACATTTTGAAAATGGCGGCCATATAAACATTTTAGCTTAGAATTTTTTATCTACGAAACTACAAAACACATTTTAAAAATTTACTTTGTATGCTGGCAGTATCAATTATATCCATCAAAATTGTCTATGCAAAGCCTCATTTCTCCGCCATTTATTAAGATAGTCCCACGTGAAATAATACTATGTTTATGTCGTATCTCGGAAACAATCAACGTATTTATTTCAAATTTGGCGAAGAAGTTGTCTCTGGTAAACCATTATTTACTGGGTCGTCTATCAGCAGTTAAATTGAGAGAACAACTGTAGCTATTTCAAATTTGTATTACGTTAGCTCGTAAACTACTTGCTACTGTAAATAACACACCATTGACATTCTAAGTTCTTCAAGTTTCATTTTATTGATATGAATAGAAATTGTTNCATTGACATTCTAAGTTCTTCAAGTTTCATTTTATTGATATGAATAGAAATTGTTTAATTTTAAAAAAATTGATTTGTTCAGTGAATGCACATTCAAATACGTATTAAAACCTGTACCTGGGCTGCAATTATGAGCCCTTGCCTATACTTCAATTCTGTGTAACCAGCAAAACAATATACATATTTGTGGAGTAAGTTTAAGGTAGTTAATTCTGTATACATCGTCAACATGCCTACACACCTATCACGCGAAATTCGTTCCTGTTTCAAATCGCCGTTTTCACACAAAATTACTACAATTAATCGCAGGTGTATTCTTTTTTACTAAACTAATCATAGTGATGACTATCCTCGAATACTTACTTTAATAAAATGTCGCGTATTTTGGAATCCTCAGACATTGTTTACAAATATAACAATGCCTTTTTTAAAACATACTCCTTTGTTATCTGGTAGAGTTGTATAGGACTCTGCAGTAAACATTGCTGCAAACCTCACNTAAAACATACTCCTTTGTTATCTGGTAGAGTTGTATAGGACTCTGCAGTAAACATTGCTGCAAACCTCACACTGCTATACAACAGGGTTGCCACTTCAGACCGTATAAGAGCCAGAATTTCTTTTTTCTTCTGGGTATATTTCATATCATGACATATCGATGCAACTTGACAGAAATTCCATATATAAAAACACTTAACATTATTTATAATAGTACACGCAAGAATTTTTACTCAAAACCTTAATATGTAAAAAGTTTATGAACTTATTTTAACGTAAAATTTGGTATAAGGCAAAAAGTATCTTGAAAACACAAGAGTGGCATTTTGCAATTTATTGTAAATCCAACATTAGGTTCAACTGTCGTTGAGGTTTGTACTGGTAGTTATTTAACTGTAAATTTTACCACAAATTTAAAAAAAATGGAATACGTAAGAACAACATTATAAATTTAAAAGACAATATTCTTTCTGTCTTTTGAATGACACGATAAATTATTTTTCATTGTAGAATAATAAATTTTGTTCAATTTCATATTTCAGCGAGAAAAAAAACGTGCGTTTAAAATTCCGCAGTTCTTTTCGTTCGTTTTGGAAAGAAATTTTCCTGTATTTGCCATTAATTTTTCTTAATACGTTTTCATATCAGAAGGGAAAAAACACGTATTCTGCAAAAAAAAAATTTAAAATATTCTTTAACCCTGGAACTCCTTTAAGGCTCCCACCTGCCTGGCGTTCTAACTTCGCTGGAGAGTGTTCGTACACTGCAAGATTAAAGTTGTTTTAGGAACCATGATTCTGTAGCCACTACCCTGCAAGACTGCTTCACTAGATACAGCAGTCTGTTTGGTTGTGGCTTCCCTACTAATATTGTTTGAGTTACACGGTAACGCCAACAGGGCACAAATCTGTTACGTCATTATTTTCTACAGAATAGAATGTTGCGCTTACAAACGAGTAGGGTTATGACCAGTATCCAGTGTGGTATTCCCTGTAATGNTTTCTACAGAATAGAATGTTGCGCTTACAAACGAGTAGGGTTATGACCAGTATCCAGTGTGGTATTCCCTGTAATGGTGTTGTGATGCGGATACCGAGGTGATTGTGCGCCCGGCAGTAACATATGGTAGTTCTAACAATCTGTTCTGTTGCCTTTACTGAGCGGCGTGGTAGCCCTAACTATCTTGTGTAGTCTACTGTAATTGCCTCGTCGGCTCATAGGATACGCTGCTATCTGTACTTACTTTTCAGAACCTTGAAACTTCCGTGTGGAAGCAGGCANCCTCGTCGGCTCATAGGATACGCTGCTATCTGTACTTACTTTTCAGAACCTTGAAACTTCCGTGTGGAAGCAGGCAGCCTCGAACCGCCGGGCCTCAGGCCGCTTTTTCCTTCTAAAGTTGACTTCATTGACTGATGCGTTTGCCGTTAGACAAAGCGTGTGTGGCGTTCGATGTTTGACAGTGAGTGTATTTTGCCGAGTGAAGAGCTGAAGTAGTAGAACGACCTGACCACAACTGCACAGTACATATGCGCGGGACATGGGAACTGAACATGTGCCGCGGAGGAACCGGGGCACCAACTCCCGCCCCTCCGCCTCTCTGCCAGTCAGCCTTGGTGGCAGAGAATACCGCTCGGTTATTATATCATTTATGTTTGTAAATGTATTTGTTTTATATTGTTAAATTTTTTAAAAGCATGTCATGTTACATGTCTGCAGACGAATCTCGACGTGACGAATTCACGTATGAGTTAGCTTACTTATTGAATAAAATAATCATTCCCTTATGTTATATATACATATATTTTACAACGTCGGGTGTCGTCTGATATAAAAATGTTTTTACGTGTATTTGTGTAAACAGGTTTTCCTGTCAAATTAGATAATTTGTGGTACCAATAAAAATATGGTGTTGGTTACTTCACTTTTATGTCCTGTTTGTGTAAAATATATACGTATTTCACACAAAAATATTTTTTTCCAGTACGCTTGTTGGTATTATTACATTTAACGCATAGCATGGCAGCGTCTGTCAACACCTTAGAGGGTGCACAGTAGCGTCACAGATTTTCGACAGCCTTCAATAAATAAATATTACTTCACAATAGTAACATTTTCCTTTTTATCTTCTGTATTGTCAATTCTACTATGTCTATAATCTTAAGAATTAGACTGTGCCTTTAACAGTCCACAGCACTGTTGTAANCTGTATTGTCAATTCTACTATGTCTATAATCTTAAGAATTAGACTGTGCCTTTAACAGTCCACAGCACTGTTGTAAATACCATACTTTTTCTTTAAACTTTAGAAAAAAAAAAGAGGTGATTTGTACATAACATTCTGTTGCAGTTACCAAACAGCACAGTTGGGTTTACAATATTCTGTTCTGTTGTAACAACACCGTAAGATTGTGTTGACAGCTACCTGTATAGTTCATATTAAACAAAGATAGTTCCCATAACAGAATAACTTTAACAATATTTAGATTGTTCTGCTAACAATCTGGGTTGTAAAGTACATATTACAGAACATTATGTTGCTGGTACTAAAATTTGGGTTGTCGCTACCGTCAAATACCATTAGAGAACATTTCTGTTAGATTCTCTCTGCTGATTTCTTTCTGTGTAATACAAGTTTTCCTAGGAATCTATTAAACGTGCGTCCAATATGGTGATCTAGGAAATAACACAAACCTCAGACGAGGGTTCCTGGCGTCGCGCGCCTTTGAAACACTATTCCACAGTAACACAATACACAATACACGCGTCAGATCACGCCAAACTACTGACCCTTCCTACAGACTTTCCACAGACAAGATAGCAGGGCCACCACTGAAACTGCCATAGATACACACAGTGCGACTAGAACACTGCACGCTGATTCAGAGCCTTGCGCTTAGCAGCGATGGCGCACTTGTAGCGCGTGGCAATGTCGCCCTTATCGCTCCCGCTTCTCGGCTTCAAACGCGGCACGTAGGTGCAGGTTGGCGGGAGCCTTAATGTCTCACCTTTACACGTTTCTCGACGAGGACCTGGCTCGCTACTTCATAAGCAGTAGATTTACTTGCCAGTATCTGTCTCGCTACTCTCTACCTCAGGCGAGGCAAACAGTCAGCACACAGCTTATTCTTCAAAAATAATTACATATTTAAACAAGCGAAGCAAGTTGAAGTACGCTCGCTAGATATCGCACTGCGAAAAAAGTTTTATTGAACGAAACAATGTTTGCTTGGCGCAACCAAATAAACTGTTAGCACGGGGCAGTGAAATATTTTTCTTTTGAAACCAAATTATTTTGTTCTTCTTATTTGGTTACCACAAGAATAATTTGGTTGGTGGAACTAAAGATTTTTGTGGTTCTACGTGGATTTAAACAACTTCGGTTAATAGAATAACAATGTTTAAGCCCGACTGAGGATCAAACCTTAGCTCAGTTACGCCCGAGCGTTACGGCTTAGCAGCCAAAGCTGCAGTTACTACTGGCAACAACCGGATATTTTAAAAATATATATGTTCCATATACCGGATAACANCGCTGATTCAGAGCCTTGCGCTTAGCAGCGATGGCGCACTTGTAGCGCGTGGCAATGTCGCCCTTATCGCTCCCGCTTCTCGGCTTCAAACGCGGCACGTAGGTGCAGGTTGGCGGGAGCCTTAATGTCTCACCTTTACACGTTTCTCGACGAGGACCTGGCTCGCTACTTCATAAGCAGTAGATTTACTTGCCAGTATCTGTCTCGCTACTCTCTACCTCAGGCGAGGCAAACAGTCAGCACACAGCTTATTCTTCAAAAATAATTACATATTTAAACAAGCGAAGCAAGTTGAAGTACGCTCGCTAGATATCGCACTGCGAAAAAAGTTTTATTGAACGAAACAATGTTTGCTTGGCGCAACCAAATAAACTGTTAGCACGGGGCAGTGAAATATTTTTCTTTTGAAACCAAATTATTTTGTTCTTCTTATTTGGTTACCACAAGAATAATTTGGTTGGTGGAACTAAAGATTTTTGTGGTTCTACGTGGATTTAAACAACTTCGGTTAATAGAATAACAATGTTTAAGCCCGACTGAGGATCAAACCTTAGCTCAGTTACGCCCGAGCGTTACGGCTTAGCAGCCAAAGCTGCAGTTACTACTGGCAACAACCGGATATTTTAAAAATATATATGTTCCATATACCGGATAACATGCGCAAATAAATATTTCAAGGTTTGCTGTACCATTTAGTTTCCAGTATGACTTATTTTATTAAGGCGTTATATTACTAAGCATCGATACATGCACTAACAAGCACTTTTACTATCCTTCTTGTCACGAAAATGCAAACAAACTCTCGAGCTGTATTTCCGAACTGAGACAACCAAATGAGAGGCCAAATAAATATAAACAGTTGATCAACAAAAAATCACGCCGAGTCTAATTTTTCCTCACCCAAAAACGAGGTTCCGTTTATTTAAGCGTGTAATTGGTTAAATAAACCAAATTATTTTTTGTTTTGCAAATTTTGTTTACTTAATAAAATTTTTTATTGTGGCAACTAAATATATTTGTAGCCGTATATAAACAAATAATGTTTTGGTTTTTCTCTTAGTGCACCCTAGATCAAGTTCGATTACGATTATACACACCGTCGAATGCGACTGATAAGTCGATATAAGAAGTCTACAAAAACCACTTCACACATGTTATCACCTGTAACTCGAATCTACCTTCATTTGAAGGTTTTATCGTGCAACGGGGTTTGTTGTTGTTTTAATTTACTTATACAATAAAAAAAAGTGCTGAAGCGGAAAGTTACGTTTACTGATCGACTTCAAAAACAAACTACATTTTCACGCACTGTGTTAACAAAAATTAATATTTTTTTATGTGAGACGATATTAATTCAATCGTCTCTGCATCCTCTGGGTATTTGTTTTGTCAAATAAACGCCCTTAATAAATTGTCTAAAAAACCGTTTCTGTCAGTGTATTTTCGGAACAGAACTGGTGAATGTGTAGAAGGGTGAAACGTTAGCAGGGCTGGTAGTTTAGTTTGTATCTTTGAATTCTTTAAATTTATTGTTAGAATCGAAATAAAACGCCATGAACTCTGATTTACTTTACATACCATGATAATGGCTTATTAAGTGAAATTCTAACACCAAGCGGAATTAAGAAAGCATGTTGATTTTCGTTTAACTACTAAACAATTTCTAAATATCGGCATCTGTAAAAATATACTCGGAAACTACCCACGCTTTAAGGAGCTTCCTTAGTGAAACAAAATAGTAAAAATAAATATCTACGTCTTTTGGTTACCTTCGACCGTAAGGAGGCATTGCAACGGCGATCAAAAATTAATCACATCGATTACCGTCATATCTGTGGCCGATCAAGTACCATCATATCAGTGGCCAATGAAGTACCATCATATCAGTGGCCTATGAAGTACCATCACATCTGTGGCCGATGAATTACCTTTAATAAGAAACTGTTTTTGAGCAAATTTTATGACAGTTTTAATCTGTGTACAAAGAAAAGAAGCAATTATTAATTTGTAATAAAATTATAAACTTGTTGTAAACCGATTGCCATATTTATGAATTTATAATGCTATGAGCATTTGAAAGGTAAAAAAATATAGTTTTGACAAACCACTAATAACACACTTATAAAACTTAACAAACAATAAAAAAGCACTTGCAAGATTTCCAAATTTAAGTTATACTTTATCAACGGATGAATAAATTCATCAGGTCGATAGAACTATACGCATTTTCAATACGCCAAAATAATTTAAAAAAACATGATGGGCGGAGNCGCATTTTCGATACGCCAAAATAATAATAAAAAAACATGGGGGGGGGGGATGAAAGCAGTGATATTAAAAGTGCATATTTAACTAAAGGAACGCAGGAAATCACGTCTTCTGTTCTGTACATCAATGAACCCTTCCTTTACTCTCTTAGGGAAATGTTGGACGCACAAAGAAAATGCCTTTTCCTGTGGTAACGGAGCCCTGCAATGTTATTACTATAGTTGGATGTGTGGCTAGCTAATAATATTACGCGTACATGGGAAACTAGCATTTCATTCTTTAATCATTTTCTCAACATTTTTAAGAGCGCGAAGGAAGTTGTTCTGAGTCGAAAGCTTGTGGAGTTTGCAAGCGGCGAAGTGAGAGACGCTGAGCCTCACAAAGGAGCGCTCTCTTGCCCCTCGAGCGTCGCAAGTTGGAGGACATCCGGAACCTGAGTATTCTCACAGCGGCCTTGCTTCTATATCGCCCCCAGTAAATACAGCGGGCTAAAGACGAGCTACAAGGATATTCGTCTTTTCAACATGTTTCCAATATCAGTTCACGAAGTAACTACACAATTGCCACGCATACACTCAGATAAAGGCTTGTTCGAGTCAACAAAATACATAAATAGTAGTACCAACAAAAATTTTGTTTTGTAAACCTAACTTCAAAAGTAACAATATCGATTTCGTTAAGTTTAAAAAACGTTTGAATAAATGAAACCTCTTTGATGTGTTAAAAATAAATTAGACTCTAAAAAAATGTTTTTGCATCAATTAAATATTTGCTTGACCACTCATTAGATTGCCATAGTTCGAAAATACAGCTCGATATATTGTTTGTAATTTTTGTTATAGTTAGTATGGATACAGTGATTGCTAGTTCATATTTTAATGGTTAGAAATGGTATAATAATCCTAATAAAAGAAGTTAAACAGGAACTTATAAATGTAAAGATTAAAAATGTGAAATATTTATTTACGTTTCTTACGTGGTCTACAATTTGAATTATATGTATTTCAAATCATTCCTCTGTTTTCAGTAGTCGCGTTAGCTGAGGTCGATAGGGCGCGGTGCTCGGGCGCAATGATACTGGGCTTGAATGTCGCTCGGGCTTTATTTTATTATTTTATTTTTACTAACCGAAACAGTTTAATGTACGTAGAGTCAAAGAAACATTTAGTTGGGACAACCAAATGTTACAATTTGGGCAACCAAATATGAAAAAAAAAAATTGGTTTCAACAACAAATTGTTACATTGTTCCTACACAAACAATTAATTCCATTGTGCCAAACAANAAAAAAAAAAATTGGTTTCAACAACAAATTGTTACATTGTTCCTACACAAACAATTAATTCCATTGTGCCAAACAATCTTTGTTTTATTCACCAAACCTTTTTAGTGCCCCTTTTCACAGAGTTATATGCGCACTATTTGTTATCGAACCAACATATTAATTTTTTTTTTTTTTTTTTTTTTTTTCAAAAAATTATTTATTAGTGGTATGAAAAGTGAATTCTGGTAGGCGTGGAGCATACTATCTCATAACAGTTGAACATTGGCCATGTTGGTTATTTGTGACTCTGAGCTTAAACTGACTTGACCTTGGTCATTTGGCCATTACCTCCTGCTGGCATTCACCCCAAATTTAATGCGCAGATGTCATGCGCTCTCCACCCCATACATTCCGTGCCCCTGCAAAATACTTATTGTCACTGTCGTGGGTAACATTAATGTTTAACCACATATAAAAACTAGGGTAACCTAACATTTAAAAATTGTTAAATAATGTAATTATAGTTATAATAAAATGTTTTTGTTTAATGTATATCCATTTTACAAAATCCTTGTTGCATTACATCTGTAAAAATAGTAAAAAATACATAAAAACAATAATACCATTTAAAAACTTTAGTGCTTTTAAGTCAACTTTCAGTGATTGACTGTAGATGTTACTTAGTGGCACGAGTGGATTGTGAGGGGGTAGAACTCTGGTGAGTATTGGTGAGGGAGTTGCGGAGTCGAAGGGTGTTATGGAGGTGTGGTAGAACGGGAGGGTAGAGGGGATGTGTTTCAAAAAGCCAATTATACGCTGTGAGGTTCGGCAGATTGGTCGACAATACGGTCAATGAATAAATGGCACAGGAGTCGATGGGAGTTGACTGATCAGTCTCCTGATGATCGTGGTACCAGGAAGTGCCTGCCTGCACTGTGCCATCTGTAAGAGAATCCAACCCTCGGCGTTTCACACATNATGATCGTGGTACCAGGAAGTGCCTGCCTGCACTGTGCCATCTGTAAGAGAATCCAACCCTCGGCGTTTCACACATGCAACATGGCGTTTGGCTTCAGTTGTGTACATTTCCTTCAGTTTAAAAAAAAAAAATTAACGGCGTGTGATTCTTGTAATGGCAGTACACGGAAACTGAGCACTTAAGGTCTGCTTTTGTATGCAAAATGTGTATTTTTCCGCCATATGTAAATATAACATCGCCCAGACCCTGGTCACTTTATCTGTTCGTCGGTCAAGCGAAACTGTAAAAACATTGATAAGTAAATATTTTACAAATCTGTTACATCTTAACTATTGTATGCATTAAAATAAAACAGAAAGCCAAATCTATCATTGAAGGATTTACAAATGTTTACCATATATTGTTAATTCAACTGTAAGACAAGGAACTACTTTCCCTTGGTCGTTACCGACTTAACTGGGCGGATGCTGGTCANATGATCGTGGTACCAGGAAGTGCCTGCCTGCACTGTGCCATCTGTAAGAGAATCCAACCCTCGGCGTTTCACACATACAACATCGCGTTTGGCTTCAGTTGTGTACATTTCCTTCAGTTTAAAAAAAAAATTAACGGCGTGTGATTCTTGTAATGGCAGTACACGGAAACTGAGCACTTAAGGTCTGCTTTTGTATGCAAAATGTGTATTTTTCCGCCGTATGTAAATGTAACATCGCCCAGTCCCTGGCCACTTTATCTGTTCGTCGGTCAAGCGAAACTGTGAAAACATTGATAAGTAAATATTTTACAAATCTGTTACATCTTAACTATTGTATGCATTAAAATAAAACAGAAAGCCAAATCTATCATTGAAGTATTTACAAATGTTTACCATACATTGTTAATTCAACTGTAAGACAAGGAACTACTTTCCCTTGGTCGTTACCGACTTAACTGGGCGGATGCTGGTCANCATTGTTAATTCAACTGTAAGACAAGGAACTACTTTCCCTTGGTCGTTACCGACTTAACTGGGCGGATGCTGGTCATCTTGTTCGTTAAAATATGTGCAAGTAGGGACAGCGTTATTTTTCAAAGATTGATTTCAAAAGTGCTTACTTTATCGTAAACAGACTTTCTTTGTGTTCTATCAACTACAAACTCAGGACGAGCGCCATTCTTCTGCTTATCCTGCTTCTGTTAAGTTGCACATGGCTAGAGATGTGAAACATTAGAAGTGATCTGCTGGATAGACTTCACAGATTTACGTGCAATCACGCAGCTTACAACTCATTTGTTACTAGCTCTTACAGTGCCAGACGCTGATTGGATCTGCATTTGGTTGCATGTTTAATAATGGATAAAGCACACAGTAAATAAGAACATAGAGTCTAAACTAAATGGCTGTTGCTTTCATGTGGGCGAGTAGTCTATCCACTTTACCACCGTGGCCTAGAAATTAACCAAAGAATTTGTCATTTTACTACACATTTATATGGTACACAGGTATTATTGTAGCTATACGGAAAGACGTGTAACAAGGGGGACTATCGCTTAAAGATCTTTAACGCAGTAGGGAGAGCAGTGATATAGTTGTTAGGTGACTCGCCNGTAACAAGGGGGACTATCGCTTAAAGATCTTTAACGCAGTAGGGAGAGCAGTGATATAGTTGTTAGGTGACTCGCCCCCCACCCAGATGAACCGGGTACGATCCCCGGAGGGGTCGCTCTCGGATTCTCGTATGTGGGAGTGGTGCCGGGCGATGCCGCTGGTCGGCGAGTCTTCTCTGGCATTCCCCTTTTCCTTTGCCTTTACAATCCGTTGCCGCTCCATACTCACCTCGCTTCACCCTCATCGGCTCTAAAGACCTCGCTGTTAAGAGCCGCCCAAATCTCTTCACTGACTTGAAAGCAGTAACACGCTATGATTCACATAGATTCATAACGACAAAATGTGCTGCTTAGAATTTTACTAGGCATACTCTTTATACTCCGTGCATAAAGATATGCAACCTTCATGTTACAATCTAATAATAAAAGTCCAATTTTATTTCCAGCCCCACAGAATAGGCAAATCATTTATTGACTAGTATGGGAAGGGGGGGGTGTATAATATGTGATTTGCAATTACCTTTCGTAAAAGTGACAGAAAATTTAACTTGAAATCTGGATATATGAGGAAAAAAATTTCTCTGTTGCATTTCGTTCCAGAAAACCATTTGACTGTCGTTGGGATTTTATGCTGAAAAATGTGGCATTAACAGGTGTACATGATAGGAAACGTACTGTTAACTCCTTAATGTATACATTTAGTTTTTCACTTCAAGAGTTGCAGACAGGAATTTTATGGTGCGAAATGTACTTACGACTTTCTTATAACCACTGACATTTTGGAACATAGGGAAAGTGTTTTAGTAGATCCGTGGCACAAGAAGCAAAGCGACCAATTATAAAATAGTCAGCGTGTCAGCAGCAACCAATAGCATTGCCTAGATAAAGGCGCTGTCTTTATTGGTGCTAGCTTTTGACTTTGCACAGCAACGGCCATTACTAGATCTATTCTGCGACACGTCATATGTAAAAGAGTATACTCGGCATAATATATTAAGGGTCAGTGGATGAACAATAGTGACGTACAACACAAATAACAAGAAGTTAATGATAACTAATGCCTGCGCCTACTTCAACTACATGGGAGCAAATAAATTTTACTTGAGTTCTTAAAAGTATAGATGGTAGGGTAGGTACGCGTTGATGTCTCACTGAGAGCAATATCGTTAGAAATTAAACCACAAACATGTAAAACACTACCAAGACAATTAAAATACACGAGTGACTTACCCGGGATTCGAATTCAGAAAAACTCGTAAAATTAAGCTAGCTTGCAATTAACTGCATCAAGGTGGTAGGATTCGAAAAAAAAACTACTTCGGATGTAATCAGTATAATCTTATGAATGTTAAGTAAGGTTGACTTACCTGAAATAATTATACTGCCATAATTTTGAAAATAATTGTTTGAACCACTTAAATAACATAAGTTTACACACTACTCGTATGAAAAAGTGAGTGTAAATCGGTTTAATGGTTGCCAAGAAAAAGCATGAAAGCCTTATTTTCTTCTTAATCGGTGCTATCTGATAAAACTGCCTACAAATGTTATTTATTCTATACATCTAATGAATACTGTGAGCACGGAAAATGTTTGTGTGAGTTTGTTTAAACTGCTTAAGATATGCCATATATATATATATATATATTTATATGGCCACCATTTTGAAAATCAGTGACGTACCCCATTTTAATCATGTAATTTTACATGGTCTTCTGTAGGAGTGCAAAATTTTGTAGAAATCAGTTGAATAATTTCGGAAATATGGTGATATGTTCATTTTACTCACCTGAAATAACATTGAAAAAAATTCGGCAAAAGAGGATCTCTGTGTGCATAAATGATGCTTCTAATTTATAGTGTTTGCATACAAAATTTGGTTGAATTTTGTTGAAACATTTCATGGATATAACAAATTAATCTAAATTATTTATATAAACCCCCATTAAAACAAGCCTGACAGTCATAACATATGTTAGTTTACATACCCCACTGTAGCAATACTTGCGTGAAATTTTGGTTTGAATCGGTTTATTGATCCTCGAGATATGGCATAAAATCACAATTGTTCATGTGACGATCTTCATAAATGGAAGACAAAAAAAAAAATATATATATAATGTACGTATATCAAGTAACATTTAAATCTGTTACATAGTTGCATAGATACAGAACACGGAGCTAAAATGTTTGTATAGGTACCATTCATAAAATAAGAGACGCTAACGCTTAGAACATATGAATTAATATGGCCTACCACAGTACAACATATTAGCCAGATTTGAAAGAAATCGGCTTATTGTTTCCCGAGATACGGCACAAAACTGTAATATTTCATGTGGGCCTACATTACAAAATGACGGGTAAATGAGGCTTTCCATAGACAATTTTGATCTATATAATTTATGCTGTCGGCATACAGAGTAAAGTTGGAATTTCTTCAGTAATTTCGTAGGTATAAAATTCTGGTCTTAAAATTTTATATGGCCACCATTTTGAAAATATGAGTGACTGGCAATCTCAAAATTATTGTTTTAATGGCCTGCCAAAATGCTACCTGATTGTTAAATTTAGTAGAAATTGGGGTTATTTTTCGGAGATAATATGTAATTCTAATTTGTCATGTGATACAAGTTTACAAAATGGTGGACAAGATATTTTGTGTAGACACGTTTCGTGTTTGTAATATATACAGCAAGTATAGAAATTGTAATTGGAATTAAGTATATGGTCTTAACGATTTAACGTATGAAACTAAAATAACTTAATGGCAGCCATTTTGTAAGTTTTTGGCATTCCTTAAACTTGTCAGATAACATTATCTACCTCAATGCTACATGTTTCCCATATTTGTTAGGAATAGAAAAATTGTTTCCCGAGATATTACATAAAAACTTTATTAATTCATGTAGCACTATCTTACAAAAAGGAGGAAAAAAAGGTTTTGTTTTGCTTATATAAAGCTTGTAATATATAGTGCCAGGAAACAAAATTAGATCGAAATTGGTCAAACAATATGTAATTATACTAAATATACTAAAATATTTATATGGTCGCCATTTTTAAATAGGTGCCTAGTAAAGTTCAATTACTAATATTCACCTGGCCTACTATAGTGTTACTTGCGTGCCAAATTTGGCGGAAATCGGTTGGTTGGTTTCCAAGATATAACGTAAAAGTTTTATTTTTCATGTGGCGCTGTCTTCCAAAATAGCGGACCAACAACAATATTTACCTCTGAAGTCAATGCTTACTCCTTGCGCTGTCAGCATACACCATTTTGTTTAAATTGGTTGAATGGTTTCAGAAATACAACATATTCTAAATTTTAAAATTACCGCCATTTTGAAAGCTAGTGCCTGACGTGGTTGAAAACTACAAATGTCAAGTGTCCTTACTTAGTACTATAGGTGTATCGAGTTTGGTGAAATTTGGTGTACAGGTTCAAAAATTGAAGTGGGGGCACCCACACAGCACACACACACGCCAGACACACAGGCAGGAAAGTGATCTCATAACCCTTATTTCCTTCGGAAAGTAGGCTAAATATGGCGGCGAGTTGCATATGTTCGATAATAAATGGAAGCGTGCTGACTCATCCGGTGTAATACCGAGAATGTTGTCAACGAGATTTTCTCATAGCGCTTATGTTGTGACAGTTAACTGCAAAACTGTTACTAGGCAGTGTTCGATACAGAGTCTGTTCTGCGGTCACGCATTTCGTGGAAAATTACACTTAACTGTATTCGAAGAGAGTATTGCCGTACAATATCATCTTATAAACTAATCAATTACTGGCGAATCTGCAAACCATTTCCATGTTTTCATTAGCTTTTTGCATGAATTTAGGAAGTATATTACCTGGCTTAGTCAAACTGCAGTCCGATAGTAACTTGTATTTAACTTGTTTGAACTCTAATTTTAATATGACAACGGTCGTTTCACCAAACTGCATTCGTAAATGTGAGGTTATGTAGTAGCATACCTTTACCGTGGTTGTATCCTGAAATGGATGACGAAGCTGCATATCACAGTGCGTTCGTCACGTTCATTATAATTCATACAGACTTTCCGAGGTAATTCCTTAAGAAAAAAATTACAGTTTACCTAGTACCACTTATAGTCTAAAGTGGGCATTTAAGAAGGTCAGCAACACTTAAGGCGATAAATAAATAAATTTTTTTCCTAACAAATACCAGAAACCATGAAAATGAAACAACAATGAAAATGAACAACACATTTAATTAAGATGTTTTCTTCAGTGAATATGTCAAATGTGTAAGTATTAGATTGCTGAAATTATACCTCTTGATTAGTAACAAAGAGGTCGTGTTAATTGCTAATGCACTTAATTTCATAACCATGAACTATGATCGCTTTGTTACGACATTATCAATACTGTTCAAAGTAACAAGAAAGGTTACGTTATCTCACAAATCCTATACTAAATGTTCTCTATGATAGAGCGCGCCAACGGTGTACATTTGCAGCACAACGCTTCGCAGCCTTCAGCTACATAACAAATCACTCTACTGAAATATTTTTATATCGTGGTTGCACACAGTTTTAATATTTTTAATCAACCATGCTAAAAAGTGTGGCTTTAAAAAGACATATATCTATTAAAGACCACTCTAGGCTTTCATTCGTATTGCGCTTTTTATTCCTTTTGCATATGGGATCGCGTTAGAAACTTTATTAACAGTTGACCACGGAACAGCATGAAGATATTGTGATTTTTTTCATGTTGGTGCTAAACCTTTCATTTATGACATAATTTATAGAATATATACGAAATGCTTCAATGGTAGAGCCAGTGACTTTTTGCGTAAAAATCGGAGCACACAGTAGACTTGAATACAATATACACGCTTCAGCTGTTATTATACCTCCATTGGCTGCTGGTGCCGTGTCCGTCTTTCACCAAGCCACTCAGGACTAAGTAACTCCGACACTGAACCTTTGTGATTCGTGCGCAAACGGTTGACACGGACCAGAACATGTTTATAGCCAATAAAAGAAGCTTGGCGACCCTACAGTGCTTTAGAATATATCTTATCTCAAAATCTGTTCGCGAAATATCACTGCCCCTATTCTTTGGTGACTGAAATTAAGCGAAAATATGC
>NQII01006250.1:31608-118026 GCA_002778355.1 Clitarchus hookeri | reverse complement strand
AAGTGGTAAGGGCGAAGATCCTCCGCTTGGGTATCTTCGGTAGGGAGTCGTTTTTCCTCTTCGAGTTTCTGGGGCCTGCGCATGCGCAGGTCATGGTTCCACGTAATCTTACGTCCTTTACCTGTTCTTCCCGGACGACGATTCTCGCAGTGTGCTTCTTCCGCGTACCAGTTTGCCGGGTGTGACGTCACGATGAAACGCACTCGAGAGCGCTGTGACTACCAGGGTTTCGGTCTGCCACGGAGCGAATTACATTTACTTTTCCGCGTAGAGATTGCCGGTTGAGCAATACGCGATAACGTTCGTGAATCATCGGCAACACAGCGATAGCACTTGGGGTAGGCAACCATCTTGTTCAAATGATTAAGCAGAAAGGTAAACAGAGACCACAGGCCCGCCTGTGTATTTGTTTTGGCAAGCCTGTCCTGTTTTATTTTTTTTGCCAATTACTTATGTCCAGTGTTTTCGGTGTTTTTTTTTCTGTGTTTAAACAAAAAGTAAAATTTTGAAATCATGAGGTATTAATCCCAAGCATAGGCCATATGTTCATGTTTTTTGGTTTTAGGTTTAAAGGTTTCCCCACGATTAGTAATTAGCATTTAAAGCGTCGTTAATAAGCAAAAATTACTTTTCGTCACAAAATATGCCATTTTATTTGCCAAAATTAGCAATTTTAAGGAGTCTCAATATTATATTAGTTTTTATTATTATTTTTCCCCAGACTAGATATTTTTTTTTATGCCCCAAACTTCCAAATTATAAAATATATAAATTGGTAAATTTAAAAATTGTAAAATAAAATGTTAATGTGTCATTTAAATATGAATGCAATAATTGTGGCTTACAGAGAACTGTAGGGTCTGCGTCAAAAGTAAATAGACGTTTCATTTAATCACAAGAAAATTTGTTCACAAGTTAGCTATTCTTAAATTTCAAAATACGCTACCAGAAAATAAATAAATTACACGATTAAACCCTTGTTTTAGAGAATGGAAAACTAATTTACATGGGCGGGAAGCGCATACACGTGGTGCATTATTAGTGAGCAGCGGGTGGCGGAAAAAAAAAAGTTTTGGAACTCCGTGCATCCTCCTCTCTGAAGTATGCAGGCCGCAACCCTCGCGTGGAAATATGGTAGAGGTGACGAATATTAATTAGTCCGGGGAATTGATTTGCTTGTACAAAAAAAGGGCCACCGCGTAAACCGCAAGTGGTGTTGGAGCGGAAGACCTGGCCAGACGACGTCCAATCCAGCCCCGCACGTGCTCAACCGTGACCACCGAGACTGTAGGCTGTTGTATGGTAGACTTTTGAAAGCCCTGCTTAAGATCTAATTGTATGCACGTTGTGTATTCTGCCACCATGCGCCGGTCAAGAAAAGTAAATATTTTACAAATGTGCTCATTTTTACACTTTCGTGCATTAAAAAAAAACAGGAAGCTAAAGAAATTATTTAATTTGTCGCAAATTGTTACCTGGAAATTTTTATTCGACGTTAAGGGGCAGCGGTGGCGTAGTGGCCAGGGCGCTCGCCTCCCACCACGGCGATCCGGGCTCGATCCCCGGCGGGTTCACTCCCGGATTTTCGCATGTGGGAATCGTGCTGGACGATGCCGCTTTCCAGCGGGTTTTCTCGGGGTACTCCCGTTTCCCCCGCCCTTGCATTCCAGCGCCGCTCCATTCTAGGGTTTCATTTCTGTCATGATCGGGGGATGACGGTCACCTACGGGTCCCAGCTGGAAAGATCGTCACTCGGAGGGTGTTGCCTTGCCCTGGGTGCACTTATTATTATTCGACGTTAAGATATGGAACCACGTTCCCTCCATCGTTACCAACTTGACTGGACACCTGTCAGTGCACCCGTTAAAATACTGTATGTGCAGGTAAGAGCTGTGACTTTTTTCTAAGGTGGATTTCAAAAGTGCTTGCAGCGANACCCGTTAAAATACTGTATGTGCAGGTAAGAGCTGTGACTTTTTTCTAAGGTGGATTTCAAAAGTGCTTGCAGCGATAGGCAGTACAATCACTACGCGACATTGTTCTGGAATACGGACCTACCAATATGGTAAAATAAAATTGACAGTTCTGAATAATACATTATATTCGCTGCTTTAAAAAAAGTTGCCATTTGTAAGCAAGATACGAACGATGATCAGAAATATTACTTCAGTGGTACATTCTCTCTATATATAAACTAGCTGTACAAAATTTCTTAATTTTTGTTGTATTTACTTTTTTTGCTATTTGCAAGCCATGAAAAAATATTCAGTAATATAACCCAATTATATATTCGCTGAATGTTGCGACGCCAGCGCCGTCGTGCCTATTTCAACTCTCCTAGGTGGCTTTCTCTATGCCTGGCTTGACACTCTGTGCCGGGCTTATTTTTATTCTACGCCCAGCCTACGACTATTCCTCGTCGGGTCGACGTCTGCTGCAACTGCGAGAAGATTTGCAATATGTCATAAATTGTCAATTTACCCGTCCTTGGGACGTGGGTGTCTATGAGGCACTTTTAACTTGTTTCGTTGCGTGTGCTGCCGTAATGTGGAAGAACATGAGTTGTGGACGCAGCTTTGTCTTTTGGGTCTGTTTGAGTGTTTTTAATAATTTTGGGGCGTAACTTTGCGTAGTGTTGGGTATGCAGTGAGTTAGTCTTTTTCTAAATTGTGGTTTTGGACACCTGCCTAAATTTTGTTTTGGTTCAACTAAATTCTAGCTTTGCTGCATGCTTCAGTTTGTTTTAACGAGTAGTGTTTAGTGTTGCCTGCCGCCCAAGTTTACCTTAAAGTTAAGTAGTTTTGCTGCGTGTCCACGACTCGTGTGTTGGGCGTAAATAAGTTACCTTTTAAACGTTGTTGTCCTTTTTTTCTTTTAATCGATTGGAGCTTTAATGGGTTTTGGGACTGCCTCCATCGATGTTCTATTTTAATGTGAATTTTTATTACATTTTTTAAATGTGTATTTTTAATAAAGGAGGCTTTACTGCTCCATTAAAAATCTGTAGTTAACTTTATTGGTATTTGAACTATTTTAAAATATTGTCTCTAATTGTAATCAACTATTTAATGTACGTTAGATAACGTAAATTTTGAGTGAGGAGCTTATGCAACATTTTAACGTTTTTAATGTACGTATTGTGTTACGATTTTAAAATTGTTGTATACCCTTTTTTTTTAATTTTTAAAGTTTTGGTGATGAACGATTTTATATAAATCAATATGGTGCTGCCAATTCATGTAAATTTTGGATCAAAATATACAGTTTAACTTTGTTTTGTCTAAAATTATTTGTGCTTCAGCACAATGTATAACAAAATAATACATTCATTAATTTTAATGAAGAAGTTTGAATACTTCGCCAATAAATACGTTTTTAATATCACTGAAATCTGTTATTAAAAACAAAATACTGCAAAAATCGCCTTTTTGTGGGGTGTATGAAACAATTAAGATTCGGTGTAGGCAAAAAAAAAAAAAACATTCCTGTGCTATTGCTAATGATAGTATACTCAAACACGCACTGCAGTAATAATGTTCCTTGAATGTAACTTTTTTCCACTGAAACTCTATAAAGTTGATAGACAAACATTTACTTACACGTGAAAACTTTGTGGCTACGAAGTTCTCTCGAGAAATAGCGTTCATAAAGGTATTTATAATTTGATGAATGTCAGGAAGCTAATGATGTGCATTTTTTTAGCTAACGGGAGTAATTTCCATGACACCGGGTAACACACAAGTTAAACGCCGTGGTGTATAATTACACAGGCGCCTCAGTTTTCGTTAAAAAATTCGACCCACCACATGCCTAAACTTACCAAGCTGCCGATCGAGTTGGCTACTTATGTTCTCCCTTTAGTCGTGACGTCATTAGCTTGGCTAGAAGAGGTTGTAAGGTCTAGAAGTCTAGGTGGATGCGGTTTAACAGGCGGCAGGTCTGGTGATAGTGCTGGCCAGGGTATTTTAAGAACGCCTTGGAGGCTGCGTTGGTCCGCACGAGTGCGTATAAGAGGGCATCATCTTGCTGGTTGGTGATGGAAGGTGTTCATAATTAGAAGGTCAAGGATCAAGATTAGAAAAAAATAATTTCATATGTAAGTTAACACTAACAAATATACCAATGTCACAAAAAAATTTAACTTAAATGTTTACTCTAAACTTACATAATAATTATAGACTTATTTTTATTTTAACAAGACAATATATAATTTATAAAGTGTTCGCTTGCAAACACACCGTACGAGGTGGCACAGAGGTAAACCACTGGACCAGTGACGTCTCCTGGAAAAAAAAAATAGTAGGCGCGCTGCTCTCTTAAGTATAAGAGGATTTCAGGCAAAATTACAGTTGAAACTCACTTGTTCATAACCCGCTTCATGAAGGCATAATACATTAATATCTGAACGTATAATCTCCATCAAATGGCATAAATTTGGACAATTAAATACGACTGCGTACTGGTGTTATAATTTTGAATTATCGCCAGAACGATGTCGTCAAATATTTTTGCGTAACCCTTAAAATCGCTGTTTTTACACTGTACATCAGGCGGCGTATTCTTTATGTTGTGTTTGTATCGGTTTTACTGCTGCTTTGTGACGTCATGGGAGTTACAAAATTCTCAGTTCGTCTTTACTCTTGTTCACTACATTATTTCGGTGCTGCTCCTTTAGTAAGATTTCAAACTTGTCTTTCCCAAACATTTCTAGTTACAATGTTAAATTGATGTAATTATGTAATTATTTTGAGCGTCTTTTTGAACGACTGACAAGTGATTAAAATATTAAAAATCCTGTTTGTTCTACAGTTTTTTTTTTATATTTTGCACAAGGGTTCTATATAACTCAGGACATCCGTTAATTATTCAAAACTTTCGCGAAACATACAAATGTTCCGTGTACGGTTTTTTTCGTGCACTTATGTTCTGAAATTAAGGCTTGTGATTACGGTGTCGGCTTACCTTTTCTATCTATTTATAATTTTTCTTGAAGTGATCACATGGAAAAAGGTTTTTATAACAACGGTTTGACTCACACGCTACCTTTCACTATCAATTTTAAATATAAAAACAAAACACTCAAACAATTATAATTTTTATACAAGCAAATCAATAAGTATAGTTTACATAATTCAAAATTGCCAGTGTTAAAAACCAACTGAAAAACATGTAAAACTAAAGATGGTATGTGTCATGGGAAAGGTGTCCATGAAAGAAACTCAACTCATCACCAACCTTCCTCCTTGCCATCGCTTCCAGGTAGTGCGCAGGCCTGTAGCCNTGTATTAAAGAAACGAAGCGTTTGCGGACATATGTTCTTATAACATTTTTTCATCCTCCAGATGTGAAGGATGTTTCCCCGAAGTATTGACATGCAATTTTGCAACAACCTGTATATGTGTGTATATAAATTACATGTATTTCTCGTGGGAAGCAGCTTTTACAGCTAATAAATAATTTATACATAGTTTTATATAATAATAATATATTCATGTAGCATAATAGTTAACAACTAAAAAAAACATCTACATAGTTTGTATTATTCGCTATTCTTATATAAATTTTTATTCAAGCTAAAGTATGGATAGGAATAGATGACAATAGATCAGTGTTGGCTGTGATTTCATTGACCTTTCTCAATTTTTACAATAATAGTTTTAACACTTTTCCTGGTAAAAACATAATAACTTAACTTAATATTTTACTTAATACAATTGCATTTAAAGGTCCTATGAAAGTTTAACTTTGCCACGGGCCTTGCAAAAAGTATTCTGCGTTATCCAGGTGGTGTGAAGTAGTTCGGAACACGAATAGATTATCACGCAGATCCTCACTCTAATGTAAAAATAATTGAAATTATTTGCCACTAATTTAAATATTACATTTTAAAATAAGAAGCTGACACGCTTCACTCTTTCTTCTTATTCCCTAGCAGCTTTATTGCCAAGTCCTCCATTCGTGTTTACTTTGTAATATAAAGTTTGCAGCTACGAGTAGTGATTCTTTTTTTAAAATACTTTTTTCCGAAAGTTCTCGGTCCACCGCTAACCAGTTGTAATCCTGCAATAGTGGTCGACGTACAGTGCACACACATCTGCTTGCCACGCTGCCACGGCGTGAAATATTCTCTGTATGCGTCATTCTGAAAACAATTTTATTTTCTAACTGANTCTGCTTGCCACGCTGCCACGGCGTGAAATATTCTCTGTATGCGTCATTCTGAAAACAATTTTATTTTCTAACTGATATCCTTCGCCTCTCTACGTCACAGAGGTTATCGTGGGGACAGAGCCATGAAACACATACTCTGTATTTTCCTTTTATTTTTCTGGGTCACATACGACATTTAATTTTTAAGATTTCTGAATCGTATCTCAGCCATCAGACGAACGAGTTATATCTAACGAATTATTGCTTAATATGTAGGGTCATACATATGTGGTTTTTTTTATATTACACAGCCTTAGGCCATACAGGGTTTAATAGTTCTTATTTCATTATTTTGCCAATTTGTCTGCTTCCACCTTAGGCTATTCTCCTTTGCCACTTGCCACCCTCCTGAATAGGAGAAAAACTATCACCACCATAGCGAATATTTAAATCACTACCAGCACGAACCCTACCTCATTTGACCTCGTGGGCAACAGTGGGCTCCTCAGGATGCGAGGCTCTTGATGTCCCTTGCAGGTACGACTCGCACCACCAACGGTCCACAAAGTAGAGGAAACTCATACGGGGCCGAGGTCAGCCCGTGCTACTGCTGCCTTTTCATGACACTTGTGGGTTCTCCTGGTGGGGTGGACTATAATGCCCCTAGCCAGGTCCTTTTCCATGCTANTGCCTTTTCATGACACTTGTGGGTTCTCCTGGTGGGGTGGACTATAATGCCCCTAGCCAGGTCCTTTTCCATGCTATTGAATTTCTTCACTTTGAAATTCTAGTCTTGGGCTCTAGCCGTCTGACAAAGCGCCACCTTACGATTGCCCCGTGAAACGTTTTGCCTGGGAGATAGATACTCATTTTTAGTCAAACATNTTGACAAAGCGCCACCTTACGATTGCCCCGTGAAACGTTTTGCCTGGGAGATAGATACTCATTTTTAGTCAAACATAGCATAGGGAATGCCCGGGAATTTCCCACGTTCGCTGATCCTAACCATGGGATCACCCAGCGGTACCAAAAGGAGAAGTGGGTTCCCTTGGGTGTGCAGAGGCCATAACTTGCACATGACCAACCCGTTTCGTAACTAACTTTCCTGCTGACCTGTGGTACTTGGAGTGGCAATACCCCTCACACAATTATAGGTCAGCATGATTCTCTCCTCCTCTAAGGTGGTCCCTGCAAGCGGAGGGGTGAAGCTCCTTGCGTAGTCGAGGACATCCCCGCCAGGTATAGTGTCTCCCCATGCTGACACACACCTTACACAGTCATTACAGCCTGGGTCCCCGCCCCGTGAACCACCAAAGAACTGAACTGGTCCTCCTAGATCAGGAGAGAGATGCGCCTTCCGTAGTTGAGGAATCCTCGCCAAATATAGCCGCACAGCCGACTATGCACATACCTTACAGCCATAAGCCTGGCTACCCTGTCACCTGGAGGCACCAGAGCAGCTGCGGAAACTATGTACTTACTTACCCGCCAAATCTAATATGTAATCTAGTTTTGTTAACAACCCCTGAGAGCCACCCCGGCATTTAACAGGAACTTTAATAAGCAGTAATAAGATACGCAAAAAGGTTGATGCCACTCTTTGATTACTGTGCAAAGTTGTGAAGAATGCACCGATGTAGAACAATAACGGAGCTAAGACAAACGAGTTATCTATTGACTTGAATGAGCAACTGTTAAACGCTGGCGTACACGGAAGGGTTTTATTTATCATTACCTGGAAATGTATGAAATAGTGCGTGTCGCTTTTTTAGGTTCGTTTTAGTCTATTTGGTTTAACGTTTAATAATTTGTAAACCTGCAACAATAAACTTAGAAATGGACCGACAGACCGTTGAAATGACTAATGGAATTTAAATAGCCTAGTAATTTTATGTAACGTAGTGCATAAAGCGGAAAAAAAACCCCATACCAACAAAGGGAATATTAAACTGAATGTTTTAAAGCGCTGTAGAATTATCTCCAAGGGCAAAGTGTTATATTATTGTCCCCGCTTGTGACGTTACTTAGTGTAAACTAGCCCTGTCCAAATTTCTAGCAATTGCACTCTATCTTCGGCAAGTAAACGGAATTGTTTTCTTGTACATATATATGTATTTTTAGCGGTCGTTCTATTCGCTTGTTGAAAACAGCTGTCTTTTATATTTAGTTCATTCATTTGTTTTCGCATTGTAAATTAATTTGTACGGGCATATAGTGTATATAGTAGAACAGAGACAAGAATACTGTGACTAATACAGTGATCAATAAATTATATTTTATAAAGCAACTATTATTAAATAAAATACCAATATAATTGGTGACTGTCAATCAATGAAAGGTTTGCAAATTTCAATACATCAACAACCATAGGTTAAAACAGGTAAATTTGAAGTAGTAGGTACACTTACTTCAGGAAAGTCGCGTTCTTTCTATCTTTGTAACGATAAAGTGCAGTGTAGTAATTTGTTGCACGAGAAATGATAATACAAAAATTCCTTGTGTCAAGAAACTTCGTGAGATATAAACTGTTCATTCAGAGTATTCTAATAATTTTAAATGGAAAGGTATTTTTTATATAAAACATTTATTTTATTGTTAGTAACATTTTTATGTAAGGATTTTACTTTCATGTAAACTTTTCTAAGTATTTCTATTGTTGGGACATGCCCATGAAAGGAAAAAGTGTAATTTTTATATATAAATTATATAAAATATTTTTATACATATGAAAAAACAAAAGTATTTTTAAGTGTCACGTGTGCACTTACTGTTAAGGCTCAGGCAAAGCTACCAACAGAAAAAAAAAACAGTTTTGCGATTCTGTCGTGAACACCAGACTGGGAGAAAATATTCCTGAAAATAATTGACAGATACTCTAACAATATGACAATTAAAAATGGCATGAGCTGCAATTACCTTTCTCTCCCAGCACTAGTCAGCGCCTGAATGCAAGAGCGTGAGAAACGGAATATCCCTGAGAGTAGTGTAGGTCTTTGGGGTTATGGGAACAATGTATTTTAAATGGGAGTATGCAGCTGTGGCTGAGGATGGTTTCTTCGGCGGACTTGGTTCTTCGACTCGTCTCAGGATTGCTGGGCTACCAGAAGGAGCTCAACGGTTACCCCCACTAACCCTTCAAGCATATATGTATGCTTCTGGTAGCCATATTAGTTTTATGAGGATAGGGTATCTCAAATAGAAAATTTGTATTTATTATCCCATTTTTAAAATTCTTTCTTTAAATTAAAATTTTTAATTATTTTTTTATTCTTACCGAAATTGTACATTGAGTATAGTGTAACCATCCAAAATTCTCTGTTTCAGTTAGTAGATTTCCGGTCTCCTCTCTTGAAGTCTAATTATTACACGATGTCGGAATCTGCAAATTATTCTCTACCTCGACTGTACTGTAGGCATACTAATTCTACTAGATATGAGTAACGACTCTCTGCACAAGTATGTTATAATCATGGTATGGATCAGCGTCTACCAACACTTTTATAGGCATAATTGTCTATGGTTTACGAACCAATTATACTAGGACCTTGAGATCGTACGAGGGCAGTTCGGGTGATAAACAATTTTATCATTCGTGCTCTTCTCAGATATCAATCCTCCTCCGCAATCCCACTCCTCCGCAATCCCAATCCTCCGCAATCCCAATCCTCCGCAATCCCAATCCTCCGCAATCCCAATCCTCCGCAATCTCAATCCTCCGCAATCTCAATCCTCCGCAATCTCAATCCTCCACAATCCGCACCAATCCTCCGCAATCCTCAACAATCCTCACCAATCCTCAACAATCCTCCACACCAATCCGCACTAATCCTCATCAATCCTCCGCTTCAATCCGCACTAATCCTCAACAATCCTCCTCACCAATCCTCCGCACCAATACCCACCAATCCTCAGCAATCTTCGCTAATACTAACCAATCCTCCGCAATACCCAGTATTCCTCACCAATCCTCCTCAGAAATCCTTATCTGTCCTCACCAATCCTCACCAATCTTTCGATCAATCCCAATCCCTTGTTCGATCCTTCAATAAATCTTTGTGTTTGTCCCCACCCATATGTATACAATTTAAATTCATTCGCCAGCTGCGAATACTTAAGCCATTATTAATATTCTGTAGGTAGTTCTGTACTGTCATATTCGAGTGTTCATAGCACCATTTTAATGTTGTGAGGAAAAAAAGGCATGAGACACAAAAATAAGAAAAAATAATAATTTCATAACTAAAATTTTTATTATTTTGTAATTACAATTTTAGAAGAAAGTAGTTCGTCACATCATGCGATATAACCCCTCTCCTTCAGTTTTATTATGATTGAAGATATCTCATGAATGTGCGAGAAATTTCCACCTTGTTTATTCAGGTCCTCGGAAAATCGATAACCAGTGTTCTCAGCGTCTTCTGCCTTCACGGCGCTCGTTGCAGCAAATGTAGTAGAGGGGTGTGTCAGAGTGTATAGAAAAAATAGTCCTCGTCTTCAGCACCATAACAGTTTTCATGTTTATTTTCATCAGTGCTGTCTTCATGGTCATCACCACCTCCTGTTTCGTCCTCAGTATCAAGTTTACTTTTCTTTGTAGCAGNTCATCAGTGCTGTCTTCATGGTCATCACCACCTCCTGTTTCGTCCTCAGTATCAAGTTTACTTTTCTTTGTAGCAGGAGTTGTATGGTCATCAGTATTTAGAGCTGATGGCTGTTCATTTTGTAGTTCTTCGATTCCACGTGAACGTCTCACNGAGTTGTATGGTCATCAGTATTTAGAGCTGATGGCTGTTCATTTTGAAGTTCTTCGATTCCACGTGAACGTCTCACCAAGTGTACATTCTACACAAACTGACATTACTGCACGACGCAGATCACTCATTCCGTCTTTAGCATTAACTGTCCCATCATGAATGCCTTTCAGATAAGTACCCTTCGATGCAGCAGGGGGTATTGGCGGCAACACTTGCTGGCTCTCAAAAGACGAATCCTTGCAGTTCTTGATGTAGTTCTTCAAAGCAGCGCCTTGCATAAACTGCATGTGGCCACTGCCGTAGTGTTTCCTCACGCGAAAAGGACTCTTCGTACAGGCGGTTCTCTCATGTTGCCGAGCATTTTGACCGAAGGGGAAAATTCTATCGCAGGATCGACACTGACGACAATCAGGTAGCGATGATGCAGGTCGTGACTTCATGATCGCTGAGGTCAACAAAGCCAGGTCTTCGTATTCGCAATTCATCTTCACCGTATAGCGAGATAATTCTTCCAAATCGATGGTAACTTCACAACGTCTGAACATCAACTAAGATATCAGCATGCATCACAGTTCTACAGCATACATTCTCCCATCATTCAGAAAATCCGTTCGATATTTTCTAAGTCCATGAGAAAATTAACATATTTTTTATGGTGTCGTGCTTCGAACTCGCGTCCCTTCGCCATATCTAACCGTTGCAGATTGCTTAAAACTTTGTACCAGTTGCGCGTGACACTACTAAAACAGCGAAAAATTAATGTAAGAACATCGCTTATAAGCTTCCAAAACTTGGGCCATTAATCGAATTGCGAACTGTGCCGTTTTNAAAAATTAATGTAAGAACATCGCTTATAAGCTTCCAAAACTTGGGCCATTAATCGAATTGCGAACTGTGCCGTTTTGTTTTGGTGGCACTTTCCTGCTCAAACTTTAATTAGCTTTTTAGCGATATTTATGGCAAAGCTCTGTCGTTTGTTCCTGTTCTTTATTTGTATCATTATTCTATTATTTGCCAATAATTTTACTTAACTATTAATAATTGCTAACTGAAAACATAAAATGTTGGTTTACTTATAATTAAGAATTTACTGTTAATGTTTTGTAAACATACTTTTTGGTGACTGTCTACTATACTTATTCAAGTGTTTTGTGCCACAATAGACGTCAGTTTAGCGTCTGTGTTAAAATTTTATCTTGTTATGAAACGTTACTTGTAATGTAATGCGCGCGAAATTGTCCAGCCTCGCAAACTTCTTTGGTGCTGACGTGACCTTTTTTTCTTTTCTCTTCCAAGTATCATTATGTGAAGTCACGTAATTTTTTACGCAATCCTATTTTCGACTAATTATGCTGTAAAGCTTTGCGTGACCGCCTGTGTGTGGTCCAACTTTCCCACGTGGCTAGATACCTACATATTCCGGCATCTTGCTGCTCGAAATGCCTTGCTGATATCCAGCCCAGCCTCACGGCAAGGGCGTTTCACCGTGGCTGTTGATTTGCTTACCAGCTTCACGGCAGTGATGTTTCGTCGAGGCTGTTGATATGCTAGCTTGCTTGTTCTTAAATTCAGGAAAGCCATGTCCACGATGTCCACTTATTTATTTGGTCGCATGCGGATTCGCTAAACATTATTTTGGACGTTTCGGTTCTGGACTTTCACCCCCCTCCCCCAAATATGTTAATAATTGATATGTGAATTATGAAGTAAAAAAAAAATAAAATTGAAAACTTTGTATGCTATAATACGTAAAATACTGGTGGTGCACAACTCCTTCCATAATATTAAATTTTGTTTCAACCAACAAATATCCTAAAAACTTAATTTAATTGAATATCCAAATTAACATTGTGTTGCATTTTGTCTTATTCATACCAAACAGTTTTATTTTGGTAGTACTTGAAAACCAAAGAACATCTCACATATTATGATACTTAAATCATTTATTTAATTATTTAAATAAATATGTATATTATTACCCCGAATTCAGCGTTCTGTTTTTTTACATATATTTTTTAAACCTTACACCTTAAGTGTTTATTGGTCTATGGTTATAACACGTGAAAACAGAGTGATGAACTTGAAGTGCCACTATTTAAATTGGGAAAACGAGTTCGGGGCTCGGCCCTTTTCTCTTACCATTTTTAAGAGGGCAACACTCGTTGCGGGAATTGACCAGCGGGTTTCCTTTTAGGGCATCCTCTAGGAGTGGAGTTGAGAACGCTTGGATTGTTTGCCCCTTTCTGGGGTTTATGATTCCCGTTCCAGCCCTGTGACAGGAGGGTCGCTCAGTACCTCTTATCTTACTCGTGATTCCTATATCCGTTGCCTAAAACTTACATTTCATCTTTATTCTTCATTTCTGAAGCAGTCTCCGGAACACTGGGCCACACATTCGTAAAACATTCCCCCATCACTGGGCTAATGCAGCAAATATTTATTGTTCTAAGTCCGAGAGAATATTATGTTATAATAGTTTCGGGTTACGAACTGAGGGTACTGGGTAAAAACAGAAGATATTTTTCTAAGTTCGATAGAAAAATTATTATTTTAATTGTTTCGGGTTTCGAACTGGAGGCTCTATAACGTGCCTAAACGACGGATATTGCTTAAATGCATATATTAGGTGTGTATAAGCACGTAAACAGAAATAAAATCCCATACAAAGTTCGTTAAAAAAAAAACAATACACAGGTCGGTATTCGAACTGTGGACCCTATATCACCTAAATTATCTTTCTTCTTCGTCCAAAATTTGTCTAACAGCCTACCTCATATGTTTCATACACCATACATTTAAACCCGAATTTATTCCTGCCATTTTTAATAAAGTGTTACTTAGGTGGTTCTTCCATGGAAAGCACATTTGTTTGGTGTCATTTGATAAAGGTGAATTCGAGCTGGGTACCTTAAATTTAAAACAATGTCATTATAGATGCACCACAGTAGAGGAAAAATGGGAAGTTTGGGCCAAGGGTATGGGAACGCGGAGCGNAACAATGTCATTATAGATGCACCACAGTAGAGGAAAAATGGGAAGTTTGGGCCAAGGGTATGGGAACGCGGAGCGTCGGAGCTGTTCGTGTTACACTCTGCGTGGGAAAAAACCGCACACACAATTTGCTATGCAAAAAATATTAGCTTTAATTCGTAAACAATGTACATTATAGTTAGGCAGGGAAGGACTCTACCAGACGAGTTGAAANAATATTAGCTTTAATTCGTAAACAATGTACATTATAGTTAGGCAGGGAAGGACTCTACCAGACGAGTTGAAAAATCTTCTGACCGACTAGCTAACTGCTAACTTATCATCGCTGGGATGCCCGGCAATAGATTTTTTTTAAATGTGAAAATATATTTCGTCCTTGTGTTATCTTCGCTCAGCTTGAACTCATGGACACACATAAAGCAGGTAACTGACTACTGGCAGACCGACCCCTCACAAGATTGACCCCTAAATGACCCCTAATGGACAATATTTAACCCCTAATGACCCAAACAACCCATAATGACTCATAATGAATTACCCATAGTGACCTCTAATTACACCTAGTAACCTGTAATGACCCATAAATGACCCCAGATGACCCATAATGACACATAAATGACACATAAATGAACCCTTATAACCCCTGATGACCCATAAATTACCCTTAATAACTCATAAATACCCATAATGACCAATAAATGACCACTGATTGTGATTATAACTGTGGTGAGTGTAGTGTTAACAGCGGTATGTGTGTTTGGGTCACAAGTTTAAAAAAAAAAAAAAATTCCCATACTTTAACATAAAATTATCTAGTCTTACTTGTAAAACTGAAAGTTAGATATTTTATTCAATAATATCGTTTAAAAAATATCTAGTTGAATGGAGGCGTAAAAGTGCTTAAATCTCACAGATAAAAAGTGTTAGTAAGTGTGTGTATATATATATATATATATACACACACACACACACACACACACACACACACACACACTCAGCAATTGCTAGGCCAAGTAGGTACACATGTTACCACTGTGGAAAGGACTTTGGTCTTTTTCATGAAGATGATACAAGCCACTGACGATGTGAAATATCGTGTATGTCATGTACGACTACATGCATACCTTCAACGATTGCCCAAAAATTACATGGAAAAAATGCTGGTACTGTGTCAATGCCTTTAGTAAAAGTTGCAATGTGCGGCGACATGAGAAGAGAGACTGTGTGAAGAACCACCCATCTCGTGNGTCAATGCCTTTAGTAAAAGTTGCAATGTGCGGCGACATGAGAAGAGAGACTGTGTGAAGAACCACCCATCTCGTGCGATTTTGAGCTGTAAAAACCGCCATAGGCAGTTCACTCGACATGATAACTTAAATAAACATACCAGGGTCTGTAAATACAGTCTTCCTTCTCCTACGGAGAAATGGCATGTGAAGTCATCGTTNACTTAAATAAACATACCAGGGTCTGTAAATACAGTCTTCCTTCTCCTACGGAGAAATGGCATGTGAAGTCATCGTTTTTCCCCATCAACACACTCTGGGAGAAAATGCTGAAAATACTAGTTACGAATGCACTCTACAACGAAATGATGGAAGCTATAGCAACTGTACCATAAATTGATAAATGAAATTGAGGAATATACTAAGGAATGAAATAGAGGAAAGGAAAATTCTTTTTTCTCCGCATCATTTAATACGTGATGTTCATTTTGAATGAAAAGAAAATAACACCGACACAAACAAAAAATATTTACTTTTTGACATAACCTATGTCATTAAAACCAATATGGCTATCAGAAACAAACATATGCTTGAATAATTAGTGGGCGTAACTGCCGAGTACCTTCGGGTATGTTCGACAACCCCGAGTCGTTGGCTTCCGAGCACCCCCTGAGTCAAGTCGAAGATTGCCGAGCTCGCCCGAGTCGAGCCGAAGACCGCTAGCCACAGCCACACAGCTCCAATTTAAAATACACTGGCCCAGGCTTCCCATAATCCTACTATCATTACTCTTTTCAAAATATGCTTTATGAGGCAATAACATATCGTTTTACATTATCTGTACTGTTTCACTTTATCACACGGTATTCGTATTGATACGTGAAAATAATAAACTAGCATTTCAGCTGTTTTTTTACTATTTGGCAGTCTCTTCTCAAAATTTATAAATTTTGTAATACTTTCCTGTTCATCAGTTAGATGGAAAACTGGGAAGGCGTGTGAGATCTTAGACTCCGAGCACACAATTGACACAAGCATTTCACAACCAGAACACAGTAATGTACACACGAGTTAAACACCATGTAAATCAAAACTACAAGCTGCAGTTGTTTTAAAGTGAAAAACTTGTTTCTGAAACAAAAACATTTGAATAATCACTTTATTTCTGAAGAACCACAATCACGAAAGTTAGGAATACTTTTAAGTGAAGTCTACCACGAAAACTAAAAAGACCTCTCATTTATATAGAAAAATTACTTTTACGGGAAAACCCTACCATTTACCCCCACCATAATTGATTCGGAACTGAATGTAATAACATAAGCAAAATAAAATTTTAAACATAATATCAACTGTGTAGCTAGTCCACTGTTCTTGGGTTGTGTGTATGTTTATCCTTGGATCTATTTATGTTTTGTGTATGCGTAGTAGTCAATTGTGCTCGGGCCCTTGAGTCAGTGGCTTATAATGAAAGGTATTTAGTAAGCAAAGAAAAAACAATATTTAAAAATAAACCGGTCTTTTATTATTATTAATTACAACTATGTCTGAAAGCTGAATTGAGTAANAAAAAACAATATTTAAAAATAAACCGGTCTTTTATTATTATTAATTACAACTATGTCTGAAAGCTGAATTGAGTAAATTGCACTGCAGATAAAATGCAGTATACAAAAAACAAAGGAACTATCAAATTTCCGTATAAAATACATTTCAATCGCAGTTGGAAATTTTTCTTACGTTAGTCGTGTTGTGAAACACGTTCGACTTGTCTTTAGCATTAGCCACTTTAGAACCATTGTTTTGTATGAAGTGGATAAGATATTTANATGAAACACGTTCGACTTGTCTTTAGCATTAGCCACTTTAGAACCATTGTTTTGTATGAAGTGGATAAGATATTTAAGTGAACATCAAAACCTTTTAACTACAATTCCTGAATTAATTTTTTTACACAAATTCCAAACAGACAACAGAAAACACGAATCTCATTATTTTGACATGTATAAAATACACAATTGTACTATTTTCTAAACTGCTGATTAAAATTTATAAAGCTTAATCTCAAACCCATAACTACACATTGTGGTAGGTCAGACGTAAGTTACACTATGACACTCACTTATTAACAACACCCATCTAACACATCAATATATAAATAAATATAACAAATACTGAGGAAAAATATATTAACAACAGTTTCCGCTGAGTCAAGGCTCAAGTCTGTCGCGGCAATTTTTCACGCCACCCTTTATCGTTGCGTTCTTAACTGGCATTTGTTTATAGTGCTAGTGTTCATTCTTGAAAAAAAAAATCGCAACCACACAGATGAGTGAAAAATGTCTAAATCACTCACTTTTACGCATTCATCACACTTTCTTCACTCTGTTACGCTATTCTTCTGCTGAAACTACGTTCAAAGCAGTCTTTAAAATAAGTTGTAGTAATTTTTGTACTAATCTGAACGGTCAATTTTACTATTAATATGCCTTAGAGCCCGTAATTTTACGTAATGAAGGTTTAACCAAGGACTACAGGTCCTTTACGAAAGACCATTCATAGACGTTCGTATATCTTGATTTCCCGTTTGCAGAAAAAACGTACCTGTTTTACAGCTTCGCAAGTCTTACATTTTTCAGCGCTCCACAAATGATACAGCGAGCCTGACCGGGAAACTACCATTGCCATTTCGCATCACATCAAGTCAGCGACACGTCATTCATTTACCTCCGCTTCAAAAATGATTCGGTCGCTTTTCCGCACCATCCTTTCTCGGAACGGAGTCGTTTCGTCCTGTCTGCGATTCACAGCACTTGTAAGTTTTTTATATTTTTTTCACAAGTTGGCCCACCTGGAGACATCTCGGATACGTCACTTTTTCACGATAACCTCCACTTTGGAACACGTGCTCAAAATGCTCGCTTGCAAGGGTTTGGTTTACAGGTAATAATATTTCTCGATGATTGGTCACGTCAAAACTGACAAGTATTTCCTTGAGGAGTAGCAGGGTTGAATAGCAGCTTTGTGGTTAGCTTGCAGGAAATGAACAACCGGCAAACATTCAGGGACGGACGGACGCAGAAATTTTCTTCAGGGAAGAGGACGGGTATTCAAGGACTCGGAAGGCAAACTTGCGAGATCTGATGATGTTCAGTGACTCCAGTGACAGTGACACCGAAGTACGTACAGGTAGCGCATACTATGAAAGGTTTTAGCACTGGCAGCGACAAGCAGCCTGCCCATTGCCCGCTCAAGTGGACCGCATGCACTGATTGGTTGTGGCTGCGAAGGTCAGTGTGCGTGCCCTGCAGGGCTTGTAGTACTTCCAAAATCAGGGGTGGGGGAAGGATACATCCCCGTCACTCCGTTCACGTTCGGCAGCAAATATTAAAAGAAAACTACCCGGGGTGTGTCTGTCAGCCTATAAATTAAGGGCGTTTTGTAACAAAGCTCCGAGGTGTAAGTGGTGCTAGGACGGTGACTCTACCCTCCTCCCCCGTCAAGGACGATGACTCTAGACGGGGGAGGAGGGTAGGCTCACCAGACGGAGCACTTGGCGAAGACGTAAGTCGTGTTAAGGACGAGTCCAAGATGTGTCCAGCAGACGGGGGTGGTGTATGGTGGTTCACCAGACGGAGCACTTGGCGAAGACGTAAGTCGTGTTAAGGACGAGTCCAAGATGTGTCCAGCAGACGGGGGTGGTGTATGGTGGTTCACCAGACGGAGCACTTGGCGAAGACGTAAGTCGTGTTAAGGACGAGTCCAAGATGTGTCCAGCAGACGGGGGTGGTGTGTGGTGGTTCACCAGACGGAGCACTTGGCGGCGGGGTTCATGCGCGAGCCGGCGGGGCAGTCGAAGTCGCGCGAGAACTCCTCGACGTTGGAGCAGGGTCCGAGGACGCGGAAGCGGCCGGGCGAGTGGACGCCGGTGGTGATGCGCTGGCGCATGGCCTCGGGCCGGTACTTGCTGCACCACGACTGCGCCGCCGAGATCCAGAACATCTGTCGCGGCGAGAAGTCGAGGCCGGGCAGGCGCTGCTCGCCTCCGTTGCGCTCCGCCCACGACAGGTAGGCGCGGTACGCCTCCTTGATGCCGCCGTTGTCCGCGATGTTCTCCCCTTGCGTGTTGATGCCGTTCAGCTGCAACACAACACCAACACATTTCCCTTAGACAGCACAGCTCTCCTCACGTCTGCCAATCTTCTACTTAAACACTCTCCATATTAACTTGGAGATTAAACTCGACATGGACGGATTTTTGTTTCCTGCATATGTCCTCAACACTGGCTTATAAATTGCCACTATTTACACTCAAACATATATAAAAATATTTACCCTAAATGTATTAAACAATGCTCATCCAATAAGTATATATAGTGTATGTTTGCATGTAATGTATGTGTGCGTGTAGTGTATGTGTGCGTGTAGTGTATGTGTGTGCGTGTACAGGTGTGTGTGTGCGTATAGTGTGTTTATTGTGTGTATAGCGTGTATGCGTAAATATCACGCAGGAGATGTTGAAGGGTCGCTAAGCAAAGGGAACCTAGTTATAGCCTGTTCACAATTAATTAAGCACTTTTGAAAGCCCTGTCTGAGACCTACTTTGGTGCTCGTTTTGTATCTTTTCATCAAATGTAATATTAACACGATCACGTTATTCACGCGTCAATCAAGCTAGAGCATGAGATTGTTGGGGACTTAAATGTGTTACTAATAGGCCATTTCGTACTCTAACGTGTATAATGCAGAAAAACACAAATTTTGATTGCCATGAATTTAAAAATAAAATGCGCAATATACGGTCAGGACTTGGAAGATTTTTCTTTAATTCGCTGCCAACTTAAGTAGGAGCCGGCTTGCGAGTGTGTACGGTAGAATTTATGCATTTAACTGGCAGTGGTTTTTTTTTGTTACATTTAAAAGTGCTCACTTCACCATACAGTCTATCAAGATGTGTTGGCCATGTTCACAGATTGCTCTTTCTACCAGATCTCTCTAATGGCAGTATGTATCTAGTTAACGAGTATCTCCGAGACTCCTTTGCGTTATGCGTCGGATTGTGGAATGCGGTCTGTCATCCGTATTTTTTACAGTACAAAACAAACTTTCTGCCTATATTCACAAGAAATTAACTTCAACGTACGTTCCGAAATGCACGACCATCGCAATGGTGCATCTTTGAATTATATTCAAAGAAGGGTAAAAAAAATCCATTCTTATTCTCCGGATCTAGCATCTTCGGATTTTCATCTGTCACACGTGAATCAACAAATGACTACGTGAGGTCAGCATGCAGTGGTACAAAGAGGTTATAAAAATGTATCCTATGTCATAAAACGTGTTTGGAGGGACGTGGGGATTATGTATAAAAAATGCTTTAATGAATGATAGTCAAAAAATGCTTTTTGGCAGTCTATTTATTTTTGCCTTTTCTTAGAAATCACGTGCATACTTATTGGATGGCCCCCGTATTTGCACTAAATTTCAAACTAAGCTAGTCAACGTTTTGAAGCACTTATTACATAACAGTCTTCTAAACACTACTCCAGTTCTCGTTTTATATAGGCTAAAAGCGACACTGCAGGAATAATATTAAAGTTGAGACAGATTAAAAAGTTAAGCTCAAAACCGGCATGTTGTAAACATATGACATAGCAAAAACATGATTCGTGAGTTAGAAGGTAGTACGGCGAGTATAAGTACTCGACGGAACATATTTATTACCGGTGACCAAACGTCACGTAAGGATGCCCTGGAGAGAATAGGGGAATCTGAGAGGAATAAAATAAGACAAAGAGAGAAAGAGAGATAGAGAGAAAAGGGGAAAGAGAGAGGGAGAGGGGGCGAGATAGAGGGGAGAGAGAGAGAGGAAGAGAGAGATAGAGAGAGAGAGAGAGAGAGAGAGAGAGAGAGAGAGAATTTGTTTGTTTGTGTCATTGGAATGCTTGTAGAAATACTGAGGAACTAATGTTTATGNTAGAGAGAGAGAGAGAGAATTTGTTTGTTTGTGTCATTGGAATGCTTGTAGAAATACTGAGGAACTAATGTTTATGTTACCAATACTATTTCTGACCAAACAAAATTCGATAAAACATAACAAATTATTTTTATATTGCCAACCAAACGTATAATATAAAAAAAAATTGAATCTTTTTGTTTGACAGAAAAATCTGTATTCAACATAATTATCTCATTGAAATACGTGTAACGTGTGTGGTTGACCCTATTCAAGGAAAATCTGGTGATGTAAAATAAATAGAAGAATTGGCTATAAGCAAGAAGTGTAGTTGTGGGAGGGGTGAGGCCTGCCTGCCAGCATACTGTACCTTGAGGCCGGTCATCTCCTCGGTGTAGTTGCCGTACTGATCTATGATGCACTTGGCCTTCTGGAGGTACTTCTGCTTGGTGTTCGGGTCCCACCAGTCCACCAGGTTGCCCGTCTTGTCAAATTGACGACCCTGCAACAAAATGCATACATACATTGTAGCGTGCTTCGCGTTCTTAAGAGTGGTGCATAGAGACCGCCAAGCTCATCGTTGAGCTTGCAGGGCTGGAGATACGGCGCGGCTGGAGGGCCGGGGCGTGGTCAACTCAGGGCACATGATAGCTAATATAATCTCAAACAGTAACTTTAAAAGCCATGGCCACTTGTGTTTTAAATAATTTTTTCCAATGAACTTAATAACTTTAATTCTAAACTTAAACTTAAAGCTAATAATAAATGTAGCCAGTGAAATTTCGGTATGGCTTACCAGATAGAACAGACAGTAGTAATAAAAAATATAAAAAAATAAAAAAACCTCCAGACTACCTGTTNGGTATGGCTTACCAGATAGAACAGACAGTAGTAATAAAAAATATAAAAAAATAAAAAAACCTCCAGACTACCTGTTTAAGTCCCGCGCTTGCGGTCCGACCGTTCAACGTAATAATACGTTTATGATTATAGTATGTTCGTGGTTTCTGCACACTTTTTGAATTAAACCTTTGAAAAATCACCCCATGTATGNGCGTTTATGATTATAGTATGTTCGTGGTTTCTGCACACTTTTTGAATTAAACCTTTGAAAAATCACCCCATGTATGACGTGATTGGTTGTTTCCCAAATAATTCCATGTATCACAAACGTTATTTAAACTTTTGTTAACATGAAAATACCTTATTTTTTTGTTCAACCGAACTTTTAATTATAATTTATCTATAAATTATATAATTTTGTTTATAATTAATATGCAAAAATACAGGGAGAATGTAAGTGCGTTGGTAATGACTAGTAAGAAGCCTTAGCTGTCGGTTGGTTCACTATCTTCTGCCTTGGTGAGTAAAAATTTCTTAAATGTACGCTGCAGATAGTCTCCATCGAAGTAGGCATATTTTAACATCTAAAATTTAGGAGTGATTTTACACACACAAAAAAAAAAAAGGTAAAAGACAATCTGAACAAGCAAAGTTTCCACTTCTGTACTCTGCTACACAACAGTAGAATTTCACGAGTTATTATGGTGAAAATACACAGATGCTTATGGAGCGTGTTTCTTTGCAAAAATGAAATGAAACACAATGCACGTGTGCCTAATTCTGCAAGCAGTCCGAAAAAAAAGGAATGTATTATGTAAAACAAATTCAGTAGGGTCTACTAGCGTTTTACTACGCACAGATTTAACTTTGCAAAATAAGCAAATGCATCACGAAGAAGTTTTCCAAATTGTAGGCTTTCTAAATTTNTACGCACAGATTTAACTTTGCAAAATAAGCAAATGCATCACGAAGAAGTTTTCCAAATTGTAGGCTTTCTAAATTTACATTTAAAAAGTTTTTATTTGCAAACAAATATCAATTTATTTACACATGTCTAAAATTGAGATCACATTGGGATTNACATTTAAAAAGTTTTTATTTGCAAACAAATATCAATTTATTTACACATGTCTAAAATTGAGATCACATTGGGATTGGTCAATGTCCTTTCAATCTTAGACAGTGAGCTGGGATCAGGTACTTTTTTTTAGCCTACTTTCCGATGGAAAGAAAGGCTTATGAGATCATTTTCCTGTATGTTTGTATGTGTGTGTATTTGTTGGTGTCTGTGTGTTTGTCTGAGCGTGTGTATGTGTCCCCTTTAAATTTTTGAATGCAGGCCATGTAAACTGATAAACTTTGAGAGGGTCAGACACAAATGTTTTCAAAATGGCGGCCATTTAAACATTTTAGCCCAGAATTTTTTATCTACGAAATAGCAAAACAGATTTTAACTTAACTCTGTATGTTCACAGTATTATTTATATCCATAAAAATTGTCCATGCAAAACTTCATTTCTCCGCCATTTTGTAAGACAGCGCAACAAGAAATAATGCAGTTTTCATGCCGTATCTCAGGAAATAATCAACCGATTTCTTTTCAATTTGACGGAGAAGTTGTAGTATGGTAGGCCATATTAATTTATATGCTTTGAGTGTGCAAGTCTCTTATTTTCTGAATGGCGCCTATACAAACGTTTTAGCTTTGTATGATTTGTCTACGAAACTATAGAACAGATTTAAATTTAACTTTGTATATTGTATCTTTGACAATCACCGAATGTGCTAATACATAAACTTTCTGTGCTCCATTTATGAAGATCGTCACATGAACAATGGAGGTTTAATGCCAATTAACCGTTTCATACCAAGATTTCACGCAAGTATTGCTACAGGATTTGTGCTATGTGTGGCAAGCATGTTGAAATCAGGATTTATATAAATCATTTATTATATCTCTGAATAGTTTAAACTAAATTCAACCAAATTTTGTACGCAAACAGTATTAATAAGATGCATCATTTATGCATACTGAGATCTTTTTTTGCAGGATTTTTTGCAAAGTAGTGTCAGGTTAATAAATTGAACATTTAGCCATACTTCAGGAATAATTCGACTAATTTCCACCAAATTTTGCACACCTACAGAAGGTCATGTAAAGTTACATGATTTAAATGGGGTCAGAAAATGATTTTCAAAATGGCAGCCATATATATATTTAGATATGCTTGGCATACCTATTTAACAATATTCAATTTCAATCAAACTTTTGAAGTTGGTAGTATATATTATAAACATTGTGTACAGAGTCTCTTTTTAAGCAATTTTGAAAGATTGCCCCGTTAAAGAAAATTAAGGTTTTTATGCCATATCTTGGGGACCAATCAACCGATTTCCACCAAATTTTTCACAGAAATAGCGTTATGATTAGCCTTTTAAACTTATGTGTTTGTAATGGCTCAGACACTTATTTTAAAAATGATGCCCGTGTAAATATCCGAATCCTACCTCCGTGATGCACTTGATTGCAAACTAGCTTAATTTTACGAATTTTTCTGAATTCGAATCCCGGGTAAGTCATTTGTGTATTTTAATTGTCTTGGTAGTGTTTCATATGTTTCTGGTTTCATCTCTAATGATATTGCTGTCAATGACCTACCATCTAAGCTTTTAAGAACTTCAGTAAAATTTATTTTCACCCATGTAGAGGAAAGTACACACATTAGTTATCATTAACTTCTTGTTTTTTTACTACGAGCCTTGCAAATTTGGAGAAAGAAGTAAGGCCTAATTGCATACAATAAAAACTTTACTCTGACTCCGCAACAGATACCATTGGAGGAATTTTATTGTGACAAACACTTAAGGATATCTCAAAGAAAACTTTTTATTAAGATAAAATAATAGACTCCTACTGAATATAATACAAATCAGGCTTGCTGTCAACATGCCTTGTTTTCCTCTACTCCTTTTCAGTAATAGGTTTAGTTGAAATGAGTCGGGAACATAAACCCACAAACAATAAGTTTATCAAATAGATGACAACATCTGTACGCAACAGTTTTTATAGATGGAGAACTAAAACATCAAAGAATTAGTTTCACTGAAATTTTTTTTTTGCACAGTGACTAGTTTAATGATAAGCGTACATAAAGAAAATAATTAAAGATTCATTGTAAATTGAAGACTACTTATTTATAAAACACAACATTTTTTTAAGTTCTCAGTGAAATTAATGCAATGTTGCGAGATTTTCCGGGCAATATCATTTCTGGGTATTTATTGGTTGTGTGCGTTGTAAAAGGAAGAAGCCATCATTTATGAGTAAATACAACACATACACGGCAGTTAGCTTCTCGTGATCCTTCGAAACTAATACGTATAAAAACTTTCAAAATCATAATGGAAACATTTCTTTAGGTGAGTGTTACATTGAACTTGCTCAAACCAGCTGACAGCTCATCATACTCTGTCATCATGGTGACTCAGTTATGAAACCTTTTGTCGATTAAATATCGAAGTCAAACATTTCGCTCGTTATAAAATTGGGTGGTTTTGGTGTTAAAATAAGTGAGAAAATGTCTTAAAAGTTGTTTCCGTATTAAATATGACAATTTTCAAGTATTTTGCGTTTGGTACTGCAAAATTGTAAAAAATATAAATGGAATTGTGTATATTCATCATACCTAGTTTTATTCATACTTAAATTACACAATAACAGTAACTTATATAACTAATAAAAATTTCACTACACTCCTTAAATAGTTTTTTTAAAGGAAAGTTTGGCAGTTAAAAGAAGATGAAATTTTATGTGATACGTAAGGTTTCCGTAACATGAAACATAGTTTTAAAATCAAAGTCGTAGTCTTTCAGAGTTTGATGCTTCACCTTCCATCATATAAGTGTGGATACACCAACACATTTTAACAAACCATGTTCATCTTATTGTTTTTATGTTTATGTTTTCATGCTTTATAATGATGAACCTGTTTTATTGGTTTACGATTGATATATTTTCTTGCATAATTTTGTATTATAACAATGAATATGAATTTAAAATTAATTTATTGCAGCATTCACTCTTACATTAACCACTGACCAAATACATTTTATCTAGTACGTTAAACACATGCTGTAATTTCATATATGATATACATGATCTGCCAAACGATTTTGTATTGTCAACATTTCGGCAACGCTAATGCATGCTTGTCATCGCCGACACCGGCGGAAAAATTTATATAGAACGAGATTAAACATTCCGACAATTCAATCATTCGGTTTTAGCAAAGTGCACTTGCGCTAGAATATGTTGATTCTTTGTCAAAGTTATCATTGGATGTGCAAAAAGTAATATAAACGAGGCAATCTATTTTCAGAAGTACATGCTTATAACATAAGCTGCAAGCATAATGTGAGGATCAATTAGCAGCTGAGACACACATTGGCTGTAAAAGTTAGACAGAAAGTTATACAAGCATATATTTAAAAAAAAAAAATTTAAATCTTCCTGGAACTGAAAAGTAAGTAACAAAAGAGACAAAACCTCCCTTACTGTAGCCATATGATTCACAGGGTAGCCCTCACTATCGCACAGGAACGGTAATCGAGCGAAGGTTCCTCATCCGCATCTCCAAATAGCTATCGAAAAAGAAATAATGTTCAGTGGTTTGATAAATTACAGCTCGAAAATGTGTCCCTAAATATTCGTTCTTAGAAGAAGGCAAGGAATGCAACAGGGTGAAGCACGTCAACAACCCAGTACTGCGAACAATCACGTGAACGATCTCTCGTCTCGGGATGTCTCAACCTTCCAGCCCAAGACTACCTGCTCGGGCTCGCCTAACAGACACACCTGTCCTTGAGAGCAGACAATACCACCCCTACTGCGGCAGGCCACTGCCAGCCATCCCCCTCTCTCCCCGGCTGACACTCGTGGTGAGACGAGGATAAGTACGTAGAGTGTAGGCAGCAGTACGAGACGAGCCTCAAATGCGCAAAGCATACTTACAGTTTTAGTTAAATTTCTTAAAATTCAATTCTCTGACAATACCTTTTTTTTGGCATGAATTTAGTCAGAAAACTCTATCTGATTCCACTATTAATTTTGTTTCAAGTATTTCTCTTACAATACTTTTTTTTGGCATGATTTTAGTCAGAAAACTCTATCTGATTCCACTGTTAATTTTGTTTCAAGTATTTATTTTCCAATTAACTGAAAATCGTGCGCAAAGTTACGCAAATTCATCATTTAAAAAAATGTATATTTAACACAGATAGAATGGAAAAGTGCATAACCATAGCTCGAACAATTCAAGTTTCTTACTTATACGGAAAAAAATTTCGTCGCCACATCTTTCATAGTTCCAAAATAATAATTATTACAAAACCACTGTGTTTTTCTCACTCGAAATGGGACTATATACCACTCTTAACAGCTACTCGTGCTCAGACTGTTTTTTTCTCAATCCCAAGAAATGTACTCACATCCAGCGGCCATCGTTATTTATGAATATAAAACTGTAGGCTCTTCACTGTTAAATAAGCACTTTTGGAAGTGCTGCTTATGATCTATTTGCAGGCACATTGCGTATTTATCCACCATACGTAATAGGAGCAGGCCCATGGCAATGGGCCTGATCACTTCATTCATGGGTCGGTCAAGTGAAACTGTAAAATTATTAGATACGTAATTATTTTAATAATGTGCAAATACTTACACTTATATGCATAAAAAACAGAAAGCAAAATAAATAATTTCAGCATTCACAAATGTTTACCTGACATTTTTAATTCGACGCTAATACACGGCGCTGTGTTCCCTTCGTCGTTGCGAACTTTGCTGGGGACTTGCCAGTCAGTGTGCCCGTTAAAATATACGCAGGTAACGTCAGTAACATTCTTTAAAGTTTGATATCAAAAGTGCTTTAACAACTGCGAACAGCCTATACACACACTTCACCGGTCAATATAAACCAAGAGTTGGTATACTGAAGTAGGATTTTGATGAAGTTCAAATTAAACATCGGCGAATAGAAAAACCCCAGCTAACTTATGGAGTACTGGAATGAGCGCCTGCTAACAGACTGCAGTCATGCACTCCGGTAGAGGCAGCTGCATACTAATTCAGACGCCGTTCGTTACGTGGTGAATTTTTCAAATATTTAATTAGTTTCCACATTTCTTTTAATTGGGCTTTTTTTTCTGTTAAAGCGTTCTTTTTGCAAAAACATTTTACGCTACATTGGTTTAAATGTACACCGGGAGAGTCTGAATTTGACCAACATACTCAACCCACATATTCCTTATAAAAAATTATTCGTAAACACAGCTTCCTAAGGGCGGTACATCCCTTCCATGTTGGAGCTGAAATAAAAGTTGAATGTAAAAATTGCACAAAGTATTCAAAATGGAATAATTATCTTCAGGATTATGTGTAATTGAACGGATATCCATAACCACTGCAAATCTCTTCATTGTGGTAAAATGTTTTGGCAGAACAAAATAGGTGTTGCGCCCCTAATCATGTATAGAATTTCACGATTCCAAAGCTAAATTGGTTTTTCGATGAGAGTTTATTAATCAGCGCTTTAAAATTAACGGAAAAGCTCATATTGTAATATAACCCTAAATCGTAACATTTCCGAAGAATTCATAAATAAATTTCGAAACCATTAAATGATTGCACCTGCAGGTGAGCAGCACTCAAACACGCTATGTGAGCTGGTGTAGATTGACAGGCAGACGCTAGAGGCCATTCACGGTCACTTACAACTTTTATCTACGTCCAGGATATTACTCCACCTCCTACGAACTAAGCTTAAGAAAGTGTAGAAAATTATACCAAAGGGACAACTTGCGCAACCAGTTTAATAATATTTTGCATAAGAACTATTTATTACTAGGCATTACCGACAAACCTATTTTATCTCTATTATTAATAAATTAAAAATTAATGAATTTAAAATTTAATTAAAAATAAGATGCATTCATGTTAACACAAGTAGGTACAACGCACTTGTGATGCATTAAATATTTAGGAAACAACCAAATGTGCCCTACATGGGTGTTTTTTTTAAATATTTGATTTAAAAAAAATGTGAAGAAACCGCGAATAGACTATAATAGACATTTGCAGAACATATGTTGGTGGTCTCCGAATTAAGTAAACTGATGAGGTGTGTGTGTGAAACAAACATGGTTTTAATTTCACTCCATCAATCCCGCACTAGGCAGCCCCTTTAAAAAATATATACGACTGCTGATTCAAGAATCCGTGCTCTGAATGGTTCATAATTTAATAAGTACATTTAGGCCTACTGAGGCCAGAAAAGCTGCATTACTGGAATATATATGTGTATGTATATGAGTGTGTGTATATATATACATACATACATGAGAGATGATTCAGAAGTCATGGCAACTATTATTTATCTCCTGAGAATGACCCAACACAGTAAATGTCCTGTGTACAGTTGAAAGTGTACGACATGAACGTTTTAAAGGTGACACCGCATGGGGTATGGATGCAGGAGTGTCCGGCAAAGAACAAAGACAAGCATGGCTTGCTTGAAATCACCGTTTGATTGATATATTCTCGTGCAAACTGTATACACTCGTGAACGGGTACGTGCCGTTCCTGTACGAGCTGTTTAACATCATGCAACGTAGTCTCCGAGCCACAGTTCGTTGCCACCGAAGAGGCGGACGGAAGTTACCGTTGGCTGCACGAGATCCGTGCGCCACCTCCCGTCGAAATGCTGTGACCATGTCATCTCTAAAACGTTCACGTCGTACACTTTTAACTGTACGTAGTACATTTCCTGTGTTGGGTCATTTTCGAAGGAGATAGACAATAGTAGCCATAACTTCTGAATCATCTCTCACACACACATATATATATATATATTCCAGTAATGCAGCTTTTCTGGCCTCAGTAGGCCTAACTGTACTTATTAAATTCTGAACAATGCAGATCACGGATGTATGCCAATCAAGATATACACATGGTTTACGGAAAATACGCACCTGATCGTCGAAACCATGAGTTATCTCGTGTCCTATGACGAAGCCAATTGCTCCGTAATTCATGTATTTGGGCCTGTCGTAGCCGAAGAAGTGCCCTTGGAGGATACCAGCAGGGAATTCTGAAAGACACACAAGAGGACATTACATTTCATTAAGTGTATGTTATTCTTATGCAAATGTTCTACTTAAGTTCTTTTGCAAAGATAAGTAACACATTAAAATGAGAACAAATCAGTAATATAGTTTTCATTTCCGTTTATATGACTCTGTATTCCCTGCATTAAGAAATATTTTAAAGACGAATCAATAGTTCAACTGAGTTAAATGTTACCCCCCTAAAATCTAAATCACAAAGCTGCTACCGCCGACCAAGTAATAATTGGAATTCGCTAAAATCAGTGCCTTGATGCAAAAAAAACTCACTGGATACCAGCGTGGCACATCGTTAAGCATGTAACATCATTAACATTGTAGAGGAGAAATTTCCAGATATTTGCAGTCCGATTTCTTTCTTCTACAACTTTAACTAAACTATCAACTTCAGAAATAACTGTAACTTTTAGAACTATGAACTTGAACCAGCTATTGGATATTTGCGTGCTTAAATTGCAAGACCTCAGGTCAGATAAGCATAAATCACTGCAAATAAAGTCCAAGGTAGTATGAAAGTAGTGTACGTATGCCGAAGCTGGCACAATGTATTTTAAATGGGAGTATGTGCCTGCGGCTGAGAGCCACCTACTTCAGTTCGACTCGGGATTGCTGGCCTACCCGATGGAACCCAGCGGTTACGTCCAATAACCCTTCAAGCATATATGTATGTTTCTGGTAGACTTATTACTTTTTATAGGCATAGGTTATGCCAAATCGAATATCTGTATTTATTATCCTATTCTAAAAATTATTTTTTAATTTAAAATTATTTATTTATTTATATTATTATGCCGAAATTATACATAGGGTATTGCGGCCTTCGATCAATCCCAATCCTCCGCAATCAGTCTTACAATCAGCTCCGCACTCTCCGCAACATTCGTGAATCCTCACTAATATTCCAATATTTCCCTAAATATTCCAATCTTACCATCAATATTTCATATAATCTTTCAATCAATTATCAATCCATATTCAATCTATAGGTTTGTCATCTGTCCCCTATCTGTACATATTAAATACATTTTCCAACTGTCTCCAAAATTTGTAAATGATGACAGACTTAATATTTTGTATGCAGTACACTATTAATGCATTTTTGTACCTAAAGTCTTCATTAATATTCTGCATGCGGATCATTACCTTAATATTTGAGTGCTTATAGCACCACTTTAAAGTTGTGAGGGATGGAAGGATACGACACACACAATTAGAACAAAAATTATTTTATAATAATAATTTACTATTATTTTGTAATTACAATTTAAGAAGAAAGCAGTTCATTTCATCATCTGATATAACCCCGATCCTTCAGTTCAGATAGTAGATATATCGTTAATGTGTGAGAAATCTCCACCTTGAAAAGCAACCCAATGTCAGAGTATATCAAAAAGTTCATTCGGATCTGCGGGGAATAGGTAGCCAGCATTCTCGGCATCTTCTGCCTTCTTCATGTCACTTGTTGTTTCAAATGTTGCAGAGAGGTGTGTTAGTGCATCGAGAAATTCACCATCGTCTTCAGCTCCATTACTTTCGTAATAATAATCATCAGTGCAGTCTTCGTGATCGTTTTCACCTCCTGTTTCATTATCAATATCATGTTTACTTTTCATTCTGGAGTTGCATGGTCATCATCAGTATTTAGAGTCGACGACCATTTATTTTGAAGTTCGTCGACTTCACGCAAAAGTCTCGCAAGTGTACATTCCACACAAACCGACTCTACTGCACTCATTCTGTCTTTGGCATTAATTGTCTTATCATTATCGCCTGGCAAATCAGTACCCACCGATGCAGCATGTGATATTGGCAACATCACTTGACTGCTCCTAGTAGACGAACCCTTGCAGAGATCGATGTGTTCCTTCAATGTATCGCCTTGCATTAACTGCACGGGACCGATATCGTAATTCTTTCTCATGCAAAAAGGACTCTTCATGCAGGTGATTCTTTCATGTTGACGAGCATTTTGACCGAAGGTGAAAACTCGATCGCAGAATCGACACAGTCGGCAATCAGGCAGGGATGATGCAGGTCGTGGCTCCATGTTCGATGAGATCAAAGGCAGGCCTTCGTATTCACAATACTTCTTCACTCTACAGCGAGAGAATGCTTCCAAATCGATGTTAAATTCTCGACGTCTGAACATTAACTAGGGTATCAGCGTGCGTCAGCGCTCTATATATACTTTCTGCCATCACTCGGAAAAACCATCAAATTGTTTCTAAGTTCACGAGAAAATTAATATTTATTACGATTTCAAGCTTCGAACTCTGGTCCCTACGCCATGCCTACCCCACGTATATTGCTTAAAAACTTCTAAGAGTTACGCATGAATATTAAACAGTGAAAAATTAATGTAAGAACATCGGTAAATTGGCTTCCAAAACTCAGATCATTACTCGAATAGCGAACCTCATATTTAATTCCAACTCCAGAATTATTCTTCTAAATTTTACGTTTCACCTTTATTATATATTCCTCCTATCACAGAGAGAAAACAGCAGATTTTTTTCTAAGCCCGAGAGGAAAATTATATGTAAATATTTTTGGGGCTCGAACTGGAGGCCCTACACCACGCCTAACCGACGAATATGGCTTAAATGTGCATATTGAGCATGTATAAGAACGTTAACATACATAAAATCATCCACAAAGTTCGCTAAAGATGATACTAAACGCTAACATTAATCAATTTGCAAACCTCATATACACCTATATTAATTACTAGCGAACCGGCCCAGCTTCGCCCGATAACAATTTAGTTTTTACAGCGATACTTTGAAAGACAAAAATGGTTACTGTGGGTCATCCTTAAAATATAAATATATGATATCGCGGACTTTTCAGTAGACCTTTTTGAGAGCTACAATTCCGTAGTACATTAATTTGATGTATCTTTATGGTATAGTCAGCGCAAGCCATGAAAGCGTCCTTAAAGCGGTTTTTTACGACTTGATTACAAACGGTTCGGCATTTCTCTACTATACTTATATTAAATATAAATGTATTATACACCAAAATCTTCCTAAAGAAATTCTCGAAATAGTGTTGAAACCCGCATTAAAATCCATCAAGTAGTTTAGAAGTACTAAGCGAATACACAGACAGACGCGGATAAGCGACTTTGTTTTATAGTATTTAGAGATTGTTTTAAATCTTCCGTTTCTCCTTCATTACATATCCCTGAAACATTCTCCCATCACGAAGTGAAAACAGCATTTTTTTTCCCCTCTATTCCCGAGAGAAAATTATTATTTAATATTTTCGGGTCTCGAACTGAGGGCCCCTACGTCATGCCTAACCCATGGATAAGGCTTAAAATGTTTATATTAGGTGGTTATAAGCACGTAAACAGACAGAAAATCACGTACAAAGTTTGTTAAAAATTATTCAATGCACATGCCGGTATTCGAACTGCGGACCCTAATCACTCTTATCATCTTTATTCTTTGTTCAAACCACCTGACACTTTATTTAAAATCGCTGGAATAAATTCGGTATAAATGTATGGTGCGTGAAACATAATGTAGGCTGTTAGACAAATTTGTTATTTATTGTATATCCTATAATCAAGATCTATTCAAGATATTATTTTATGCCGCTGGTGTGCGCGTGGTGGAAGAGAAGAATGTCCGGGTAATCAATTAGCAGAAAATGGCTCTCTGAATTGCTGCATGTCCTGTCGGGTGGCAATTAAATTGCTATCTATCATGAGCTACTAGAACTTCTTGCTGCAGAAGAATTACAGTTACAGATAAGAGAATACTGAAATAATTTGCAGATGGCAGCAGCTAGAAGTAATATGATCTATCTAATATAGTCTTCAAGAATTCTGCATAACCCTTTCTCTATAGCCTTCCTTGTAAAATTTGTCCATACTTCCTTCAGAAGTAGAGATCTGATGCATCTACTTAAATATTTTATAAATCAGCTAAACCTAAGCAAGACAAATTATTGACTGATTAATGGAGTAGAACAAAGTGAGATACTTTTTTTTATAGGACATTAATAATATTTTCCCTAGTGTAAAAGGACTACATTAAGCTGCACAAATGTCAACTGTAATTATAATTATATTCTGAGTGGAGTGTACAATTAAATTCGAGCTGCATGTTTTCTTATATCTGAGCATTGGCTGTTTGTGTTTCTTCACTAAAATTCCAATCGTTACAATTAAACGCTCCTCAATGATTGAACTGCTTTCTTGGTTGGTTGTTTGCTCAGTAGTAGAATTTTTGTTTAATTTTATGATTATAGTGTTGATTATGATTGATTTATTGTCAATGTGTACATTATACTACAATTTATTCTTCTATTACTTTCACTCCAATATACAATTCACTTATATGGCAACTTGGTTCGCTAACAACTACTCACTAGTATCACATATTACATCTTGTATTCATTGACGTGTCTATTAATCGTGGGGTATTTAAAAAAAAACAACCGTTTATCCTACACTCCCCACACACACACACATATACAGTTTCATTTTCAGTGGAACCCATTCGTGGGGCCTTTTCTCAATACTACAACGTTATTATATTGTGCAACGTCCTACCCTAACGCATACCCCATTCACCTGTGTTTTCTTTACACGAGCGTGTGTGATAACCGAATGTGATATCGAGTTGGGTACTTAAGGCTAATGGTGTAGCCGGGAATTAGTCAAAAACACTACAGACCAATACCGGACAACTCTTTACAAATAAAATAGCGAGTACGTTGAGCATAATCTAGTGGCAATAGGTGTTACTATTTTAAATATTTAAAAACCTATGTATTATCATAATTTGTTACCATGTATTTTCACTTTTAAACCTTTTTACGTATTAGAATAGTTTTCGTTTTATATTGGCCATGGTTAGATGAACTTTCCAGAAAGAAAATAAACTTTCGTCTTCATATCCTCCATGTTGGTACTGTATCATTAATGCCAACGTAATGTACTATTAAATAAAGGCGCTGCTGTCTGCTGGCTAAAGTTGACAACACCACCGGGTAGAAATCTCCCATTTGTCCGGTATCGGTCACTAGTGTGTTTGTCAGAGTGCACACTGCCCGCTAGGCCAGCGACTAGCGTGCAGCGTGAGAGGCTCTCGAGGCAGGTAGAGATAACAGAGGCGAGGTTGTTGACGGGGACACTCACGGATGCTGTTCTCGATAGAGCTGTAGAAGGCGTTGACGATGGCGGGTCGGCCGTGGGTAATCCACTCGGTTTTGTTCACCTTCTGGCGCAGCCGGCCGAAGGAGTAGCTGGTGCCGAACTTGGTGAGGTTGAGGATGCTGGCCAGATACAGCTGCGGGTCCAGCTCCAACTGCAACACGACGTGGCACTCAACAATTATGAGCAGTACAGCACTATACTGTACGCAGATTTACATTGAAGTTAAGGACCCGGCCTAGTGTGGGTCCAGCTGAGTCGATGGATAGGGTTTTACATGTTAAATAGTTTTCGACATGTCTCGGTCACCTTTCACAATATCACTTACAAACAAAAACACGTTATGCCCTTTGAAGAGAACAACCATGCTACAAGAGAGTAAGAAGGAGTAAATTAATAAGCGTTTGTGTTGTTAGTTGAGTGTATAAATCTTAAGCTAGCCGCAGTTTTCAGGGCACTAAAATGCCACAGAAAACGTTTTGTAGAGATGTAGACCGGGCAAAGATGGTCCAAGTGTTTTTTTTTTTGGAAAGAGATATCGCGAAAGGTAGTCGAGGCACGCCTAAAATCCTTCAGTATGTAAAAATCTATTTTTTTTTCGTTCGGCCAGTCCCGCACTAGCCTGCAACTAGAGTTTAAATGGGAATTAATGTTAAGTAAATTTATTCACAATGGATCTATTTTAAAGAAAATAGTTTCAATCAAAAAGCAGGTATTATACGTAACATTTCTTAAGAAGTACTTGCACGTTAAGAAATCTTGTAAATTTTTAGGGTTAATATTTATGAATAAATTTTAATAATAAAATTTAAATTTTCCAAGAAATGACAAATAACTAAATTTTTTTTTTTTTTAGTTTTTTGACGCGCCTGTACTCTCTAAAAATTTTGCGTTAAATTAATTTTTTTAAGCTACCTTTAAAATTGATGCATTGAGAAGGAATTTCTTGAACAAATATTTCCCATTTAAACTCTGTAACTGCAGGCTTGGTAGACAGAGCCCATAACATGTAGTTCGTAGCGTTTACATTGTGTTCACGTAATGCTCACGTACAGACCGTGCACCAACGTATTCACATTGAATTAAGAGCGACACAAAGGTCAATTTTCAACGTGAGAAGTTGACCGAACTGAACATTAAAACAATGACGTAGTTTTGAACAATTAAATTCAAGGGACAATTTTTTTTCTTGTATTCATTTTTATTCCTACCAACTTCCGACTGGCTTGGTTATTGTGTATTATGCCAAGACTGCAATAGGCGTTAAAGTTAACACTTTAGTTCGTGTGAATCATAAACAAATTAACGATTTGAAAAACGTTGGAATTAAAGAAACTACTTGAGTGCAAATTGGAGACTGTTTATGTGAGAGAGGAAAAAGTTTTTAGATATTTTAACAGCTGCTCACGCGTATATCTAATTGCCAATATACATATGTATGCACTAGGCTTTATTTATTTTTTTTTTTTCAGATCCCGGATACATTAAATCTGGTAGTATTGAATTGCAATATAGCAAAGACGAGCCTTGCCTAGTTCCACTGAGTAAGCAAGCACAACTTTACAAATAATTGAAACAGAATTAGTACAAAGTTAACAGAACGACAGCCATTACAATTTCAAAGTGAATCTGCCTTAAGTGACAGAGACACTGGTGCACGTCCAGCTAGACTACGCCACAACCAGGAAAGTCAGATCACTCTGGTTGGTTCCCATGCTTATCTCTGCATATATATAATATATTATTTATATATAAATAGCTTACAAAGATATTTGTAACTGGCGTATTTTCCTACACGTGTTAATGTGTAGTTAGGTTAAAATTATATAAAACTGTGATTATAGTGAGGTCGTTTGACATAGGATATGGTAAGTTCGGTTTGCGGTATCATTATGGCGTACGCAGACCTGCCTACCTATACAATATTCGCACCTAATATCTATAACTAGACTAAAACCCGGCCATTCTGGTGTTTCCACCGGTACCGAAAATTGCTGTCAACAACTACATCATTTCCCCAAAGTTTTAGCAACTTTTCATGTGCCTTGAGCTTTGGTTTACATTAAAGTAATTTACTTCTGCACAATTTCACTACAAAAAACAGACGCTAAGTGTAATTTTTTGCGTTCATGTAAATATCAAGCATTCATCACGCAAGCACAAATAAGAGATTCCCGTACTTCTGATATTGCCTGAAATTATAATTACGCTTAACTCATTGTCATTGTCCACTTTCATTTCAATCTGAACGCCTTTGTTGAGAAAATTGCAAAATATTTGCAGCAATAATAAAATCTCCTGTAAAAGCAGCAACACATTAGACGTATCTGTTGTGCAGGTAGCGTTTACATTCGTTGCAGGGGCACTTGGTAGGGCAACGACTACGCGATGGCTTTGCACGCAGTGGTTGAATAAAATATCAACAAACAACATGGGAACTAAGGATCAAACTGATAATTTTTATCATATTGTTTCTCTGATGGCGTCTGATAGGACCTCACTATCTTCACTTTGACTCCTAGAATGTTTGTCGTCTTTGTCGGATCGGTTTCTGCTCCCTTTTGGTGCAGTGTTTTGCTGCTGAATTCACTACACGTCCTTGTTAAGTGCAATACAATATTAATGATCGAAATAAAGTACTTTTAAAAACTACGTTCGTCATTCCTTGTCACTACAGCAACGCTACGATAGGTTTATGATAGAAATAGGCTTATTCAGTTTAGCCATGCTACACATTTGCTGGAAAATTATGATTTTTTGCGTACCCATCACTTTAAATTCCGCCTCTTCTTCAACCCCGCAAGCCAGGGCATTCATATATAGTTATAACTGTTGAAAAGTTCGTGCAGAAACTATGTCAACGATTTCTCTTACACAAAACTCTCTAGTAACTGGGATAAATTTCCCCTTTTTACCAAGTTGTTAAAATACGAATCTGGCACGTGTTTCAAAGAAGCTGAATATTTGAATCCCTTGGAAAAAAAAAGGTTACACAGCAGAAAACTTCTTAAAAAATTTATTTACCTAGAAATTTGTTTGCAAAATAAATATTACCATAATGTCAGTTGCTGTTGTTGAATTAATGCAAGTAAATTATATCAAGGTAACAATTTGTTAAAATTTTATTAAACAATCACGTGGTTTCTTTTACAAATTAGAATGTGTCTGCGAATAACCAGATACAAATCATAGAACTTGTGGTCGTGTTTGGTGTTCATATCCTATATAATAATCATCAGAAACATCGCAAAGTAATATAACCAATTTTATTTAACCAACATAGAAAAATCTCAAAACAAATTAGCTTCATACAAAACCAAGTGACAACCCAATACCTATATGGCGTCTGTTTCTACGCCTATTTATACGACAAACGGGTTACAGCGCAAGCAAACTCCGCGTTCTTACGGAAACTGAAAAAATGTCAATCTTTTCTTTTCCGATTCGGAAAAACTTAATGTTTCGTTATTTACAGTTCTGTTAATGTTTTTACGGTAGTCACTATCACTCAATTCTCTGGAACTAAAAGTGACATTATAATTGTAAAATATTTAATTCACACTACCCACAAATGCAGTTAAATCTCTCACTAACAGATCTTCCAATCCAGGTTAAAAATATATTTTAGAAAGCTTATTTCACTTTGGTGTTCACTGTTAACTTCATACAGAACATACTGTACGTCGCTTAGAAATTTAACATATGTCTAATAATTTCTCCAGAGTTATTTTTTTTTAGATAATTTAGGGCGATGACAATAATATACCTAAAACTGAGAATGTTTTGTTTTCCGGTGGCTCTTCCGTAAAACAAATCAATTACTGAGCAAGAAAACACACACTGAGAAAAAAGCTATGTTTATAGTCCTTTCAATATAATTTTTCCCTTGCAAATTATTAATGAAAAATGAACCTGCATGATTATTAAAAAGTAAATGACATTACTAAGGCTGAAATAAGAGTTATTAATATCGTAAACAGAGTTCTTACCCCGTTGTAGAAGTCGTCCAGTTTCTTGTCGTCTAGAAGCTCGTCTGGGTATGCGATGTGAACTGTCATAGAATCCGCTTTCTCCAGCCCCTTTATTCTAAAAAAATTAAAAATAAATACCGGTAAACTTATCTCGTTTTTAATCCTCTGTTTTGAAACGAAAAAATAAAAAAAATATGAGCAGTATTAAAAAAGTTATGACATGCTTTGGAACCACGTTTTTTTATATATGGCGTCATAAATAGTTTTTAATTAAGTGCGTAAATTTTAGGAAAGAATCTGCCAAATGGGTACACCTCCATATAATATGTGTAAAGTTGTTTTGGCAAGAAGTACTCATTGTAAACAATTTTAGAACTAATCATTGACAATTTAGGCTTGAACAAAGTAAGTAATCATCCATAATCCTCGGTAGTGTAGCTTCGTTAGCCAAAAGTAAAAAAAAATAAATGTGAAATTTTTAAACTTTGACAGATACTTTGTTTTTTTTATGTAAGGTGATAGTAGCATTGAAAATGGAAGGTATCTGAGTAGTAACTTAAATGAGTAGGTTCCGCAATTTCACGTGCGATGGATGTTGCAGGTTTTGAGAATAGTTTTATACATCGCTGATCCTAAGAAGTAAAGAAGCGAGGAATGAATAACTGAACCTAAAATACAGAAGAAATATCACTATTAACTGCTAACCATATCTGTTTCATACCTGGTGTCTTCATCCATCCAGTCGATCGTCTTCAGTATCTTCACGAACTCGTTCCTTATGTCTTGCACCATTTCTAAGGCAGCTGTTTTGGCTTCCTCTTTAAAGTACTTGCGTACGTACAGAGACCCGACTGGCAAAGACACGCTGAAACAATAGGCATTTTATTCAGACCGAATGTGTATGCAAAGTTTTTTAAGTAGTTCATAAATCGCTAAATTAAAAAAATTAAGTATGGTATGTTGTATATCCCTATTTTTACGATGAGATTTAACTATGTTACAAATATCTTCTATATTTATAGATTCCGGGATTAGTACCAGTCATTAAGTAATTGGTTGGCGTAATGAAAGGTGTAAATAATTATTATAGATATAATGGCATACAATTATAAAAGTATTAAAGCTCAGCATTTGTTTGTTTACTATAGAAGTATTAATCTAGTGTAATGACTTTGGTCGACTTGCATATAGACTACAGAGGACCATCACTTACTAGAAAAATTCCAACATATCATCTTTAAATGTATGAGAGCATAATAAACCAGAAGCTAAGCCAGGAGTCAAAGTACATGTATGTCCGTACCTAGTCATTTTTTAAAATAGATATCTCTTTATAAAGACCTGTGAAAAAATGCATCAAAATATTCAAAATATACTACAGAAGTGCAAAATTCGTACGCTCTCGCGGAGCACAACACTTGAAATTCTACGGCTGCCATAGAATTTTGATTTTTGTTTTAAAGTTGCTCAGAGAAGCAGGAACGGGGTAGTAATCGCCCATGACCTGTAGTAAGGAACCATTCCCGCTTTAGCCTGGAGTGATTTCGGGAAACCATGGGGAGCTTAGTGTGTGGTAGAGATGTAATGTGCAGCTCACTATATTTCCTTCTCTAAAACGCTCACAAACTCCATCCACGGTTACCTGTATCTTTTCTGAAACCCTGTTAAAATTCTACTTCTAAGATATTCTCCTACATCATACACTCACTTTAATAATATTTTGCAAGATAACTACTTCTTATTAGGCATCGTCAACCCACCAATTTTATCACTGTTTTTATTCATATAAATTATAAATAAAATATTGTAAGTAATAGATAAAATACTAACGGAAATTTAGTCTAACAAAATATAAGGTATTTTTATGTGAACTCCTGTATAAAACTTTTGTGATACATGAAATATTTAGGAAACAACTAATCAACTTGTAGGTTTTATAAAGAAATACTCCGGATCACTTGAATAAACTATTTATTAGTTTTAAGAAAGAACAATATAATTTCAACAAGGCACATACCGCCATGACACAACAACGGTATCTTGATAGCTAATAATTTGTTTACAGTATTGCCATCTTAAGAATATAAAATTTTTAAATATTGCATTGCATATTATATTACAACACAACTCATACTGGGGTGATTTACCAAGGTTCTATTCTGAAAGTGTGAAGAAACCGCGAATAGACTATAAGGAGGGCATCGAGAACTTAGTGAAGGCGTGCTCACCCTCCGGACACGATGTCGACGCACTCCTTCCAGCGGGACTCGCGCTCCATCTTGCCCGTCAGCGCCGAGGCGAACTTGAGCTGATTGCTGCGCAGGTCCTCAGTCAGGTAGCTGACCGAGGACAACACGGCTCTGGTGATGACGTAGTTCGCCAGGATCCTGGACAACAGTCGCAAGCAAGCCCTGCTCAAGTTCTGCTTTCAGACTATCCCTCCGTCTCATGCAAACAAAGCTTAGCCTAATTAAGTCCAGAAAATTACGCCAAAATGAACAGCGCATTGCATCTGTACGCGCTCAGTATAATAATATTTTGCATAACAACTATTTTTAATAGGCATTACCAACACACCTGTTTTCCCACTGTTTCTATTCATATACAGGACGAGTATAAAATAATACCGCAACTTTGAAAGTCTATAATAAAAACTAAACAACCTACAACCTTGATTGACAAATCAAATGAACCGCGGAACCGTGAAGTTTGTTTAACATGCATTGATAAATGTTCCATGTGACCACCACGAGCGGCCCGAACGACATTTACGTGGTGATCAAACTCGTTCCACACTCTTGTCAGCATGTTCGGTGTTACGGCTCAAACTTAAGCCTACGTCGAGAATACAAAACTGGATTAGGAGAAATAGCAATAACAGAATTAGAAGTAGCAACAAGTTCATTAATTGCAAAAGTCTTCCAACATATAATGTCTCTTGAATCAATCTGACTCAAATAGTTAACACCAGACACTGTACTGTTGTGTGGATGCCTGTAGAAACAAACTTCCAGAATACCATATCCGTTGTGTGCAGTCATTCCCCCCGTTTACGGGGTGATTTTTCAAAGGTTCGATTAAAAAAGTGTGAAGAAACCGCGAATAGACTATACCCGGGAATGCATATTGCAGAGTTGGGAGAATGCGTCGCAACGCTTCTTTATGGCGAGACATGACCTCGAAGCATTCAACAATTGTTTACTAGGGATTGTCCTCGATTGTGATGGCGACGCCCGGGGTTTGCCATAGACTAAAGATGAGTTAGACCGATCTCGCTGGCTGCACACAACCAGTCTCCGTGTCCCAACATTGAACTGTTTTTCTGCCAAAATGTCTAGCGAAAACAGCACGGTTTGGATTTTAGGTTAGAAAACTGATTTGAAAACAAATACTTTGAGATGTTCGTATACTTCCTCTAACCAATTTGTAATCCAATTTGATAACATTCAAATTGGTAAAGTTTTTTTCATATAATAATGCTTGTCATAAAGAAAATTACATATAAATAAACACTTTCTTCACTGTTGACCATGCGACTTTGAAAGTTGTGTATATGTCAATTTTCGGTACATGCGCAGAAGACGAATAATCGGCCTGCCTCATCTTTAGTGTATGGGGTTGGCGCGTGGGACTGACCTCTTGGGCGTGACGCTGAGCAGTTTTTCGAGCTCCTTGATGAAGGAGGGCACGGCGATGATCACCTTCTCGTCGTTCCTGACCTGGATCCCGGCCGGTAGCAGGTTGTTGATGTACTCGAGCCACGGGATGCTGGGGTACTTCCTCTGCAGCGTCTCCACGTCTATGGCGTTGTACAGCTGCGTGATGTTGCGCCGCTTCTCGCTCGGCAGCGATATCTGCGCCACACAGTCCCTTCATCGATACTTCACACTTTCCTAAAGCCCTGCTTAAGGCGGTTCGGGACATTCAGTAAGTTAACACCAGCGGCGTGTGGTGAACCGTCGCAAGGTAAGCTGTGTTTTGCTCCGTGCTATAACTGATCGTTTGCTAGTTTACACATCGGCCACTTAGACGTAGTAGTGCAATTGACGTCTCCGCACGTGTGTAATTGGTACCTCGCCGCTCTCTCGTGAGTGGCCGCATTACATTAAATTCTCCCGGCTCCACTCTGGTTACTGGTTCTTGCTGCGTGCACCGAGTGTGTAGAGCATTGAGCAGGCACCAGCTTACCTTGCAACACTTCACCACACGCCACTGATAAACGCTGTACACTTTCACAGTATTTTACAATTTTATGTTAGCCAATAAAGTAAAACTAAGAAAGTGAAATCCTACAGAACTATTTTACTACTTCGTAACATCGAGAACTTCTGAAGCTGCTGCGATTTAGTTTGTTGACGCTTTATTGTACGTACTATATATAAAACCGATTGCCTATAAAACTAAAACAGATTGTCCATGAAACTAGGAGGAACATAAAGTATTTTATTAAGTGCAGGGAACATCCCAGCTCGTGTACACTGTGAAAAAATTCGTGCAAATATTTCTGTATAGCAAAGAAAAACATTTATTTCAGGCTGTTTTCGTTTACAGTAACAAAATATTGCTTCCGTTCAAGATGAAGGTTACAGAAACTTAGTTTGCTGTTATTAAATGTTTTGTACGTTTACGTATTAATGCAACGGTACCTTTCTTCAAAACAAAGAAAAAATAAAGAAATATGGTTATATACCAAAAGAAAGTGTTGAGTAATATTATAAATTTTATTTAGTACGTAGTAGTTTTTAGTACGTAACTAAACTTATTAAAAGCTAAGTAACGAAATAATAAATTCCTTAGATTAATATAACGGTCCAACCTTCGAAATACAGTAACTGACTTTACCAGAAAGACAACTGCTGAACTATTGTAACAACAATGCAAAATTATATTTATCATTAATGTACAGATCAAACAATATTTTTGTAGCAAATTTATTTTGTAGTGTTTCGTATTTAAACGTACTTTTTTTTTTGCTTCAACACATTATGTGTTGCAGCAAAGAAAGTGTATTTTGTGTGTATGTCCGTATATAACAACAGCCGTACAAGAGCAGTAGCATCAGAGCTCCTAGATGAGCCCGGGCCTATCGTTGCAGCAAATTCAACAAAACCCTCTCGAGAGGGTTGAGCCTAATGGGCGCATACAGTTTCGCATTCAAATGGCAGCCGGCAATATACACTCACGTTGGCCAGCTTGATCTCGAAATCGAGTGATTCTTCCAGCTCCTTCTCTGCTCGCTCCTTGTTCGCGCCGAAAGCGACGGCGACGTCCACTTGGTACTTCCGGTAGGCTTTCACTATAGGGTCTTCCTTGCCCTTCACGAGGTACTCTCGGCTCACCCCCAGAGACGCCTGGTCCAGCTGTGAAACAGAAGGCGAGAGGTGTAATACGACCGGGTAGCAACAATCTCGCAGTATGTCGTCAAGTAACTAGCCACTATTTGTGATGTGGTCTGTACCCACGACGCGGGTAGAACACTTAAATGTCACGTTGATTTAAAAGTAAATGTATGTGGGCAAGATACATAAGAATTATCTGAGAGTTGTCTCTTAAAATATTTAAATTTGTTGAATTTCCAACAAAGATGATTTTCCTTGAAACTATTAGTACTGACGTAGCTATAGACAAAATAAAGATTGAAATTAAGAAAGTAGTGTTCTAACTATGATACTGCGAATATTAATTTGTTGTAACAGCACAAAAAAAGATTTGTACAGATTTCAAATTGTGAGTTCATTAACGCACTCTTCCTCCAATATTTTTACTAGAGGCTATATTCACTGTAAAGTAAGCACATTTGAAAGCCCTCTCATTTGGAATAATAATCAATAAATATATTTCATTTTAGCCTTAGGAGCTAACTTCCGAGTGCGGTGGAATACAGACACTGTGTTTATTACTTACATGGTGATATTAACTTCAAAAAGATGGTTAAAGGATAAAAAATGGCTGAAAGGAAAAAGTAAGTAGTGCCTCAAAAGTGCTCCTTTTACCGCGAACAACCTAAAGTTACACTTAATTCACTTGTTGATGATCGCATAACTTGATAGAATAATTTATTCTCTGATTCCAGAACTGCGTCAAAAAGGTGACTATTGCACACTAGTTTTCTGATATTCATGCATATCGATTTTGTCTAAATAAAATACTTTTTAAGTAGACTTCCATTTATATCTGATATTGGGACCCAAATGTGTGTTAACCTAATATTTACCGCTGCTAATTATACTGCTTATTAACAACCTGATTCTAGCCTAATTCATGAAATGCGATGTGGTAAAACGGTTAAAGTAATATTTTGCCCCCAGAAATGCACGCGTTAACAATTATTGTAGATCGAGCCGAAAATACATCTCGTAGGGCCTGCCAACAGGCAACCATCGTCATGCGGTAGTAATGTCAGTTGCAGATGTTGCAGGCGCCAGTGCCTACCGTGATACCCCACACTTCAGGTCAACAACAATGTAAGGCGATCAAAACAGACACTAAGAGAGACTGTGAAGAACTGGAAACTTCCGGTGATTGCGTCGCAAAGCAAATGCGTGTATGGTAGTTTCTCCCAAGTGCAGCGTTCCATTACAGCAGCACACAATAAATTGCGCTTTGTATGGTAACAAATATATCTTCAGTGTCGGCGGTGTGAATAAGGTGATCACTGTTTCCCTGTCAGTCGAACTACCCTCCCACAACACAGTCACAAGTATTCACAAGACTTGTATTACTACTGTGCCGCTTGCAAGAGCGTCAACAAAAACGGATTTTACGTACCAATGGCTTCCAACTGGCAGCAGCCCGTGACACTTTTTTGATGTACTCTGACGGTGAACGCAGACATTCTCAGACATCAGTTTGTGAATAAAGTATCGTTATTTTTCTCTTTGCCACCTTGCGAGTGTCGTCAGTTAATTTAGAATCTCCTTGCACAGCATGTCGATGTTCAGAATATGCTTCTCTGACAACCAAAAAAGTGCCCAGTAAAGTATAAACGTTTAAAAACTAAGGCTCGGCCTTCGCCCTTTTTGCAAAAATTAATCGTTTTCGGGTCATAATTTCAGTTTCAGAGGTATTATGGGAAATGTTCTATTATATAAAATTTACATTGTACTAGTTGTTTATTAAGTTTGTATCTCATTATCACCGTGGGTTATCTCCTGCTTGCAAATAGGCAGGAACTTATTGATAAAATATAAATATGTTCGCGACTTTTTACAACAAGCAGATTATAAACAGTTAAAATTAAGAGTAAAAATAATAAAAAACTCACAAAATGTAAATTTTCTTGTAATCTTACATTGTCAGTAATTGCTATGACTCCGAAATGACGCGAAAACGAAAGATTTTTTGCAAAAGGTGAGAAAAGGTATTAAGTGGCTAGTTTCGGGGATACGTGGAGCGTGTATCGTTGACGGGACTTGAGAGCCAGCAGCTTGAACTCACGTTGATGGCCCTGTAGGTAGAGTTCTTGGCGTCGGTGGCGACGGAGAAGTCCATGAAGTAGTCAACGCTGTAGCCGAGCTTGCGGAACTGGTAGACGCTGTTGAGCCACGTGAACTGTGCTTGGTCCCAGGTGTCGGAGACGACCGGCCAGCCACCCAGCTGCCGCAGAATCGCCTGCATCGGCTCCAGGCCCAGCTCCTCTATCAGACCTGCGTCACATACTCTCTTGTACTCCACCTCAGCAGGCCAATTACAGTTCAACATTGATTTCACTTAAGGCTGTTGCCTCGTTGAAAATTCGGTATGGGGAAATACATGTTAATGCAATTAGGTTTTATTAAGCCAATTTTGAAGATATTAACTTAAAACAAAAACATAAGTGTGATAAATTATTATTCAAGTTCTGTGTCAAGGCAAATATAACAATTTGTTTTTCAGTAATTTTTTTTATTAAATTATTAATTTTTCTGATATTTTTCCCAGGAAAATGGCTACACATTAATGTTGCAAAAGGTTTCTATAGTAAAGAAGTTCCGGGTGGCATATAATATATCTTTAACAGGAACGCCAAAAACCGAATTTCATTAACATGTATTTCCCCATACCAAATTCTCAATCAGGCGACAGCCTTAATGGATTGGGAATTGGCATTGCACAGAATGTGCACGAAGTCCGTACAAACCCATATAAATACATCTAATACAATAACTCCATATGCATGAACTTATCACGACAGGTGGACCATACCTCTTAGGAATCCAAAATATCCTTTCGTTTTTCTTCGTGGTCTCTTCTGCATAGCTTAATGAGCCGCCAAGTTCTGTTATTCAAGTTAATCAACATTATTGGCTCACTTTCTCGAACGCTGCACGCACAGCATTTTAGAGGCGATAGTTGGTTCAATAAGTGTGCTTCCGCACATTTCCCTTGATGAAACCCCAGAGTGTGCTATCTGTTATTGTCAGATCAGGGCTTCTTGGTGGCCACGGAAGGAGCTGGACGATTGTCCGATCCTAGTCCGATCCAACGATCCCTACCGACTGCGTTCAGACGTTGTTGGCTAGGCCAGTGGGTATAGTAATAAATTCAGTTATCCCCAGATGATACAGACGACTGGCTCATCCGACAACTGAAAAGCGTGGGAATCCTGGACAGTGTTTGGTTTCAACACGATGGGGGGGCCGGCACACTTCGCACTGGCTGTTCGTCGACGTCTGAACGCAGTCTTTAAGAATCGTTGGATCGTAATAGGATCGGACAATCGTCCAGCTTCTCTTCCGTGGCCTCAAAGAAACCCTGATCTGACAACAGATATCGCACTCTGGGGTTTCACCCTAGGAAATTGTGCGGAAGCACAGTTACTTAACCAACTATTACCTCAAAAATTCAGTGCGCAAAGCTGAACTTGGCGGCGCATTCAGCTGTGCAGATACCATAGAGGGACACAGGCGGTTTGTATAAGAGGAACTGACAGCGGTATACGGAATTAGTGCACAACCTGAACGTATTAGTAAACTGAATCAGCAGTGGGATAAAATGTGGAATAAACCAATTCCCAGTGCAGATGTCTGGGAGTGATATTAAGACCTCCTGAATGAGAATTATATGCGACTGAATATCGATACTTTCGTTCGATAACGAGACAAAATTGAACTTAAAACTCTCGACTATGGTATATTACTATCATCACATCTCACGCAAACGTACAATTTCATAAGTTTATTTTTAGCGACACGCGTTGTAAATATGAATATGTGTTTAAAATAAGCGTTGCTATTAACTAACAAAATCGGTTGATTTGCATCCACTGGTTGGCGAAAGGGCGAAATGCACCGTCGTTAGTGACTTGGCGAATATTTTACTTCAAGATTGTAGCAACGAACTTGAAGTCATGTTTGGATAATTTCCTTTTTGCATAAAAACGGTTGTAACATGTACGAAAGTCTGTCACTTAAAAATGTAAATTACTGAAGAATCAAGCATGGCACGGATAATGTGTTGTGACAGAACATAAAAAAATTATAAATATTGTGTGTGTGTGTGTGTGTGTGTGTGAATTTACAGTAATATTTTATTACGCAAATTTATGTGTACGTTGTAATTAAACGTGAATATTTATTAATTTGTTTTCTTACTAAGAAACTAATACTCATTTATTAAGGGCCCAGAAAGAATGGATGATGCACCTACAAATTACATCGGTTATTCAACGGGGACTCACTCTTGTTCATGCAGGCCTTGTAGAGCTGCTTGACCAGTTGGAAGGGCTTGATCTCGTCGCCCTTGATCGGCTCCTCTATGATGAGCCTGAGCTGCTCCTGCAGGCGATCGTTGATGACGATGAACTTGTTCATGGACGACTTCTCGTCGGGGATGAGCTTCTCCTTCACGTACCTCCCGCACGCGAACTCGTAGAAGTCGTCGCACGGGTGCACGTCGAAGTCGATGCTTTGCAGTACATCGGAAGCTGCCGACAATAACATTCATTGCAAACAATTAGCTGTGAAATATTTTGGATATTTTAGTATGCATAATATATGAATATAGAATATGTACAGGAGCGAGGGAACCTTTCTGTGTTAAGGAAGAGGGTAGAGCAAAGTCTCTTAGATATTCTGGCGCTCCTAGTGCTTCAGGAAACATCCCGCTTCCAACATTTAGTCTTGAAATAAATATAAAATGGTTTTCTATTTACATATTTTAATAAAGAATTCTTATAATACGAGTGTAAACATTACTACTTAACATTAGTGTTGATATATATTTCTAGTAAATAAATAAATATATATATATATATATATATATATATATATATATAAGTTATGAATCTTAATCAACATTGTTTTCTTATGACGCTCTCTCGTGAAGTCTTTGGGGCTCCCGCCTTTTTCCTAAGCCCCTCTCTTTCTCTATATTGATATACATAGATCAATTGCTGAAGAGCTCTAAGAGAGAGTTGCCTTTTTAGTAACTGAAGATAATGCGATATGTTGTAGAATAAAGATATTTCTTTCTTCAAGGGGTGTAAGTACAATATATTTGTTAACGTTGTCTGCTGGAGCAAATATCCGTTGGTCCAGTAAACAGCTACGTTTTCTAAATTAAACGTGAAACACCTGGTCAATACTGGATTTGAACCAGCTACCTTTAGAGTTGTTTCCCGGTTCGATGGCTGCGTCAGAAAATCATAGAACATGAAAGGGTTTAAATAAAATTATCAGTTATAACTTGCAAATAAGTAGTTACAAAATAAGTAATTTATTTGTGTTTCAGTATTACTGTTGTCTGAAAATTTTATTTTAAAAAATTTGCACGTAAAATTAACGCTATTATTGTTCTTGTCTTTGGCTGAGAAAGCCTAACTTTACTAAAAATAATTTTTGTGTTGTTTAAAAAGTTTTTTTTAAAACTGTTTAACCAGAATGTGAGCCTAACATTTCACTAATTTTTGAAAACTGATGTTGTATAAAGTCATATACGTGATATTGACGAAGTTCTTCTTAACCTACGTAAGTAAAATGAAATAACAACAAAAATTGATTATATGAAAAAGCATATGCTGCATGTTTTGTCTCTTAGATATATGCCGGATTTTATTTTTACTTGACACTATTTTTTCCAGACGTGGACTTTTTTATTCAAGCATCTAAAATGAATGTCGAACTCTGATCAGTATATAAATTTATGTTGACCCAACATTTAAATATGTGATGTCGCTCAGGAAATCACATGTTAATAGAACAAATGTATCACTTTGTACAGTGCCAAAATGTAGATAAAATAAAAATATTTGAAACACTAGAAAATGTAACTTCCAGCTAAGGAGAAAGCTGTTTTAATGTTAGAGTTATGTTTTTATTAGCAGGAACAGACAAATAAGAAAACACATTTGGAAAACTGTAACATGATTTCTTGGATCACGTCATATGTTTAACACAGTCATTTTAAATTAGAAAAATTAATACTCCAATGAAATGACAACCTGTGCACGGAAATAAACCAAAATCTTAACTGAACACAAACCTTGTGTCAGAGTTGAAATATCAAGGTTATTCAGAGTTAGATAATATTGTTAAAAACCGCCGTAACCTACTAGAACTCCTAATTGTAGTGATAGCAAATTTGTTTGTATTATTAATGTAGTCATTTTTCTCTGGAACATTAATTAGGTTGTATTATTGGTTGCAATGTAAGATATATTAAATGTAAGTGCGTTGTAGCAGACGCGTATTTCTCAGGTCACGGTAAATACGTGAGAGTATTCGTGGTTGACGGTCGGTCCTGAGGCAGCACTCACCTGCATGCACGCAGGCTGGCGTCAGACAGACGTCACTCTGCTTCTGGGAGCTCCTACAGGCCAGCGTGACGTTGTTTTTGTTGTCGTTGTTGTTGCCCGCCACAGCGGCCGTCATCGGCGGCAGCGAATCTGCAACCACAAACAACACAGGCCGTCAAAGCGAGCCTCTAGTAGGTAGTCTTCACGCACAGTCCAGACACCCTCTACACTCAAGCTGGCGTCCGTCGCTCAGATAAATATTTAAAGATCACTGCGTGATTATGCACGGAAACGCTGAAGACTACAGTGGAGTAGTGATTTGGGTGACTCTTAACATCGAGGTCTTGAGAGCTGATGAGGGTGAAGCGAGGTGAGTATGGAGCAACGCCGGAATGAAGGAAAACGGGAGATCCCCGAGAAAATCCGCCGACCAGCATCACTATTCCTACACTTGAGAATCCGGGAGCGATCCCACCGGGAATCTAACCCGGTTCGCCTAGGTGGGTGGCGAGTAGTCTAACCACTACACCACCGTGGCCCCTGAAAATTACAGGACTTCCTTATCAAATTAGATATGATGAACAACAAAACTAATTTTATTTTGCCACTAAAATACAGACTAGAATCAACTGAACGAACAATTAGGTTTCTAAAATTTGTATTCAACTATTGTACTTCGACATGAAATAACTGTTCTCTTTTTGTTACCAGTATTTGAAAATGTTAAACCAAACAAATCTTGCTCTGAAAATACACTGCATGCATAATATAAGTTTCAACTGCAGTGTTAGACTTTGTTTCACTGTTTTTACTCTTTTCATAAATTAAATGTAAGAAAATTTTATTACAAATTTTAAATTTGAGACAGCCTAAAAGTTAAAATACAAAACTTATTTGCTTCGCCAAATTGTTACTCTACAAACTTAACTTACAAAAAAATTTGCAGAATTAAACCAATGTTGACAGAAATAAATCAGCAGAAAACGAGTTAAATGATTAAACTAAATTAACAACTAGCGTATACGGCCTTTTCATTTAGGAACAAAGCCTTGAAACATAAAACATAAATCGTGTGACGAGCATGCGTAATCCACTTTGTAACGCATGCGGAAGTTTATAATTTAGAGCGATTAACAGAAAAAACATGATGTGTTTGATAGATAATTGTCTGATTCTGTAACTATGAAGACTCCCTCTTACGAAATTCGTGGATATCGTCTCATGGACAACTCATCTTGGTGACATGTATCAAACCGTCAATTGGGACGCATTTAAGGGGATCTAAGTGCTGAAACAAACCTCTACGATTTTTACATGCATGCATAACAAGGCCAGCTACGGATTCATCAATTCCAGAAAAGCGTGTTGCATTAATTTTTTTCCAACGCTACCTTAAAAATATTTTACAGTAGCGAAGACTGAGGTACCAGACATTGTAGGCTCCACACGCTTAAGCATACGATACATTTTACATGCAGCGAGTGTGGTCCGTCGCTCTAATGAGTTTGGGCGGTCAAGTAGACTTTTGAGGTCGCGGCAACCTGCCAAACAAAAAAAATGCCTACCGTTAGATCTAGGACGGGTAAAGTTGGCGCAGAAGATGTAACAAAATCCATTCGGTAAATCATGCAGGTGAAGTATACCTGTGTATCGAATTTATGCATTAAATAACTTTTTTTGAGTCATGCGTTAAATTAAACTAAAGCGCTTCAAGTAAATGCATGGCCTAAATAGCGCGTAAACAAGGCGAAACGCTAATAGAGTGGGTTGGGAATGTGGCCCTTCTTAAATATACATGGCTTCGCCACATAACTCGAACAGAGATCCAGTCACCTTATTTCCAGTTGCAGTTTAATATCGATGAAACTTAACACGATATAAAATAACTGTCAAAATATGCGATATGCCAAGTCGCAAAGTAATGTACCAAACTTTGTGTCACCAAGCCCGACATATAGGAAGCTGGACGTAACTTCAGATAACAGCAACACACATACAGTACATGAACATTTTCGGAAATCAAAATAGAATGTAATTTCCATACAAGAGACTATTAAAAGTAAAAACTGATTTTGTAAAGATGTTAAAAAAAATGTTTGTGTATTCACAAGAACAACTAACAACAAAATCTTTTTTTTTAAGTAAATTACAATTATATTTGTTTCCATAAAGCAGCATAAAAAACAAACTCGAATGATAAAAAATTTTCACCGTGGAATTTTCCTTTATTTTTTCTTTTGTTTATCAATGGACGGATAGTTAACAAGGAGGAAGTGATTCTTGTGGAAAGTTATTAAAGACTCTCTCTTGACTTCGGGACAATCCACCCAGAGTTGTGCAAATGACAGCCGTGTCGTGTGAAAATGGCGAAATTTTTTTATCGTATGTCGTGCACAGAACGTGTTCTACATAATTTCTTACAATCACGAATACATTGCGTGTTTTTTAGAAATGGCATTTTAGGCACGTAGAAACGTCACAGATTACAGAGAACGTGTTACTTCCAATGCTTTGGAATTTAGATCAACTGTCCGTTTGATATTTTAGAATTGTCGAAATTTATATAATTTATCTGCCATAAAGTACTGAAATATAACCTGAAGTGCATTTGTTTTATAACACACTGAAAAAATACACAAATAATATTGATGGTCTCAGTACACATTTCAACTACGAACGACTACCATATAATCAGCCAGTATCTGCATCAAGACACATTTAGTGTAAAGGAGTTACAAGTTTCCTCTTGCGCTGGTGTCTTTGGTTGGGCTGGCGCAATGCGCTCCTTGTAACCTCGATAAATCGTGTTCGTGTTTTGTGGGCGCTATTTTCATTCATGAGCAATAGTATGGCAATGTAAACTGACCTGTGAGGTTTCCAAATTTCAGGGAAAATGGTAACGAAGAGGAAATTTTTTTTTTTCAGTTCCTCAATGGGGTTGCACTCGCCATTTAATTTAATTAATTTAAAATTTCCTCACTTAATGAGCTGCCATATTTGCATTACATCGTCATGTAAATTTTGATTATATGTGTATATATATGCTGACTACACTGTCAGAAAATAACATATATTTCTGATGCATAGTTTATATCTACAGATATACATAGTTGGTGAAACTATACGAACCGTGTTAGAACCTTTTCGTATCCTCGAATTAATCTTTCAAAACAAACGCCTGATCTAAAAACCTCTGCGGTGTAAAATAAAGGAATGAATAATGTCGATGTGCAGACGCAAATCTGTGGAGAAGGACTGGCTTTGTCGTCTTGTCATACAGATAAGGCAACGATGTGCAGTACCTCACACCTTCCATTTTCAGCTTATTTTGGAGTCATTGCAATTAGCAGAGCGAGTGATCGCCAACGACAGCGATTACGAAAACATCGATGTTTATTAGCGACGGTATCACTGGTAATCTGTAGTATTACCGAACATGAACAACACTTTTCTTGCGACACTGAGTGCCGATGAAATATTTAGGGATGTTTGCTCATAATAATCCTGCAAGAATGTGACACACATCCTCTACTAAAATTCACCGTCACCAGCTTACTTGTCATATCATCCCGTTTTTGAGGTCTGCTCACTTGGTTGAATGACCAGGGCGCCCGACTAGCAGACTGTGTCCCGGGCCTGATCCCTGGTCGGAGGTTTGTGTTGGGGAAAGTGGGCTCTATGAACCATTTAAGACAAGTGACCGAGTGTTTCGTTGTCCTTCATCCTTATATTACGGGGCCATCAGAGAGTCACCCTGCGTTCAAACAGCCCTTCGGGTTCAGCACCTATTTGCGTTATTTTTTTTTTTAAAGCCACGGGCGCTCTCTCCGCTTCGTTGGTTTGCTGTGTCCTACTAACTCATCTGGACCCTTCCTCTTTCGGGGCGTTACCACGGCTACATCTGAGGCCATGGCGCCCGACAACCTCGCTCAAGCCGCGATGCATGCGTCCATTTCAAACATATTCAGTACGGCCCAAGGCATATAAGGGACTTGCCCTGAGACTCATACTGTGCTATTACCGAATTTAGCTACCAACATGCATACCGAAGGGCCCACAGAACTGCAAAGAGGCTCGCGCTCGTTGGCGTGACGGGATTTGAGTCCCCCCCCCCNAAGTAAAAATTAAATTCTATAAATCTAAGTAGTGTAGGGCCACGGTTACTTAAAGGGCTTGCCTACCTGCAACTGTTTTGTGCGTTTGAAGCCGAGAAGCATGGAAGCGATAAGGACGACACTGCAACACACATCGAGTGAGCCATCGCCGCTACGCGCAAGGCTTTGAACTGGCGTGCATTGTTCTTGTCGTGCTGCGTGAACCTATGGGACTTTAAGCGGTTACGCTATCGTTTTTTTTTTGCTGTAAAGTCTATAGCAAAGTGAAATAAAAACTATTGTATTTTCGCTCGTGTCCCGGTAGTATGTTTTAAAGATACAGCATCCTGAAAGCAAACGGTTTTGGAGTACTCCAAATATTTATAGCATGCGGGATATCATTAAAGTAACGCTCCGTCCTCACCTGGAGTCGTTTTCTTTTCGGAGCTAAAGATAGTGGATACACGTTTAATAGTTTGGTAAAAAAAAAAAAAAATACTAATCTCAAACTTGCTGCAACGAAGTTAAAGCGCCAGGTAGGCAGGTTCCTTGAAGATAACTGAGTAATTTTGGACTAAGCTGGCAGGGTCTCAAATTAAGAGACTACATGACGAACAACCCTATTTCTATACGCCTCTCAGGAGTATCTCGTCGAGTGCAGAGACGTTTGCTCTTGCAGCGCCCCTGGCGGCGGCCTCGCTGAGTCACGTCCCTTCGCCTTCAGGGCATTCCAAGATAATGCCGCACTCTAGCGGACAGAAATAGCACGCGTGTTCCAGATAGATCCGGCCGTGCCGTGATACAGTGCGTTCCGAATGTTGCTAGCGAGACGAGTGGCGCAGCCTGCTGCCACATTGTTAAAGCTCGGGGAGACTTTTTTTTATAACCTACCTTAAAACCAAGAGAACAGTCGGAGGTCCTATAGCGTGAGCGAGTGAGTGAGTTAAGAGATTTGGGTGGCTCTTAGCATAGAGGTCTTAGGAGCCGATCCTATAGAGTCTCTCACTCTTAGATTGCAGTAAAAACTGATAAAACAATTTTGTATTTATGCACTACCATACAATGTAACAATTTTTGTTGCGAGTTTTTGTTTGTGTGTACTTATATTTTCAACAAAGCGTAATTTCTTGACGTAACTACAGGACACATGCATTATGGTTTTACTGGGATTGGGCGAACATTCGAACGCGATTGGGGCGAACTGTAAAGTGTAAGTTGTAAAATTTATTTCGAATTCACATTTGACCCGAAAATAAAGGACTGGAATCTCAGTTAAATTTGTATGTTTTATTTGCGTATATGTTACTTATCGACAGAATTGGCCGTTTAAAGAAACGTAAAATAGCACTAGACGTAGATATAAGTGAAGCCACGTAGGAAATGTGGGTTTTATACTAGTAGTAAGGTTTTAATTGCTGAAATACGTGTTGATATCTAAGAGTTATTTGTGGTTTTAAAATAGCGATTCATGCTGTTTATTGTTTATTTAATTTACAGGTATAAATGACCGTTTAAGGGGGCACACGCTTTAATGTACGAGTGAAAAATATAAAATTTTTGTATTGGTAGTAATCATTTTTAAAGGTTTTTGACCTCTCATTACCTTAAAATTTAATAAAATTATATATACAATTGATACGATAGCCAACCCATTAATTCTGAGCCTTTAAATATAAGCCTAACATGTTGCTAATTCATCACTATCAGCAGATTACATTTAAACTATGCTAGAAAAAATATATTGCACACCGTAAATGGCAAAAAAATTTTTTTTAATGTAAGTTAATTTTAAATATTCAAAATGTATACTGTGAAAAGCTACGTTGGCAACAAATACTACGTAATAGGCTCAACATGGAGATAAACAAGAGGTTAAAAATAACATTGAACTTTTATTCCTTTATTTGTGCGAGTGACAAATCTGCCGACGACCCCAGGCCAGCCTGAGAGTATTAAGGAGTTTTCACAATAAAAAACTTAGGCAGTAGGCAGTAAGCTCCTGAAATTCAACTGACACAATATCAATGTTATTGGCCAAGTTTGACCAATAGAAACTCATCTTGCTGTGTGCTGTATTCGATCAAAATGGAAATAGTTTTTTTATTTATTCGTACATTTTTCGGCGGTTGTTTTTTCAAAGCATACAAGTATAAATTCATATTATAATGCACAATTGGAAAGGAAAAGTGTTAAAGTATGTTTATTTAAATGTATTTCTTTTTTCGGTGATTGGCTAAACTTAAGACATCCAAAATATTTCCACTGCAGTAAGTTGTAGCAACTCTAGTATGTTGGTCTAGGTTTGAGCTGATGCGTTGAAAAAAATCTCAACATACTTAGTTTTTACTAAGTTTTTTATCGTGTAAACTCGTATGACCAACACACACGCGCTCTCCTGCACCAACAAGCTGCCCGCGCCGCGTGAGTACTCGTTACCTGTCCACAATGGCCGGTCCCCTCCACCAAACTCCGGCCCTTGCCAAATAATTAAACACACTTTGGCAATAGGCACTTTCCCCTCGTCTCGCAACCGCATATCAGCCGCAGTAATGACTACACACACGTCACATTACAGCGCAGAAAAAGCTACGCCGTTTACCAATGCGAGTCCACAACCTGCCATAGCATGTTTGCCTTCGGGCCGTCGGTTTAAATAAACCTCTCCTGCGGCTGTTTACTTCATACTGGTCCGTATGTCGGCGAGTATATCGTTCAATTAAAGATAACTTAGTGATTGCATGTTTTCAGAGGAATACAGGTCAGTTCCTATAGTCTTATTTGAGTACATTTTTTATTTGAAATTCGCACAACCCGTACGCAAAGACTCGGTGGCTCTTGTGCTGACTTTGCCATAGGCAAAAATAAATATAACAAAAATAAAGTTCTTGAGGTGACGGAACTTCCAGTAACGGCCTCTCGGTACCCTGAAATGCACACTGTGTCGATACATTATGATTCTTCCTGGGTTTTGGAGTTGACTCTCACATAAAAAATCATCTTAAGTAAGATTCACTCGATTCATAGATTTCTATACACGAAACAAGCATTACTTGAGGCATATGCATCTTGAATTAGTAGTTTCCCATGCCGTGTACTTTGAGCGATACTCCCGTAAACATTTGGTTAGACGTACCAACGCACAGGGAAATATGTGATGTTAGGTTCGGTGAACTAGGTGGCCACAAACTACTCGAATTCACACGGCTTCCCCAAAATTTCATCAAAGTAGCGAAGTGTTTTTGCAAACACTTCGCTACAAAGTATAATAGTTTCGTTCACCTTTATCGAGGCCGTAATAACAATTTTTCACTGCACCTTGGTAGCAGAAATTTTTATATTTAAAAGCCTTACCTGCTCGGATATCCATTTAAGTAAGGCACAGAATCATCGAATCGCTTAGGGCTAAGTTCAGTATCGCCTATACGTGCAACGCGATTGAACTGGCATGACGTATTTTTGTTGTGTAGCGGACAACTGTAGGACTTGAAACGAAACATTTTACTAACAGGATATCTGTACCAATGGGAAATGCAGTCGTAAATTGCAAGTATCCCGTCAGCATGTTTGCAGATATGTCGGTATATAAAAAGTTTGTTTTTAGCAATGACGGAAGGCTAAAATGAAAGTGTCTTTATCAGTGCATGATGATTTGAAAGTATCCCCACATCTTAATGAACACATTGCGAATCCAACGCAACGAAATTGAAGAGCCAGGTAAGTGATATACTTAAAAGCACGCACATAACGAAAGCTATGGGAAACTGTACAAATTTACTCCATAAAACGTCGCTTCACTTACGAATTCTCGCAGTTTGTTGAAAGATGATGAGTCGGGTAGGAGGACGATAAGAATATCAAAAGGAATGCTTGGTACACTCACGGGCAAGAGCGTCAGCTTCTTTAACTCCTTAATAGAGTGAACGCCACTTAAAAGGGCTTTGTTTCGTGAGTCGCAGTGAGAACTGAATGGCAGTACATCCACTGAGCGTATTTTGGTTCAGCAGTAGCATCTCAGTCTCTCAATCGGGAGGATGTGGATTCCGGCCGGCTGTACTGCGGTTAGTGTTTATACCAACTGGTTTACCAGCCAAGTGGTTTGACAACCCCCGGGGCAGCTCATTAAACGAACTCTACGTCTTCCTTGACACTAAAATATCATTTCAAGGTCATCGATTTGCCACGGCGAAGAAGCTCTGTGTTAACTAAGGTCTCACGACCACGTTATTTGTGACGTGGCGCGGGGAGGCTGGCACCAGTAAAACAGGTTTCGTGCTGGAGGACACTGAAGGCTCGTAGGACGAGTTCCAAACTGTTGTCGTGGCAACAGCAGCAGTCTGTATTCAAACAAGCGGTGTTGCGAGCAAGGCAGTCAGTCGGTAGATAATATCTAGAAGAAAAGCGAAGTCATATGAAATAGTAACAGCTTCATTATGATGGAGCAGAGAAGGTTAGGTTTACAATGGCGAAGGATGTTTAGCCCGAAAGATCGTTTGGATACCCGAGGAATAGTAGGCAGGATGATCCTACTGATCACTGTGATGGCGAAGGACCAATACAACACCTGGTCTTCTGCTTCCTAAAAGAAATCAAACTCGGACCTCTGACCCACCATTCAACCGAGCGAAAGCTTACAGTAACATATAAGTATAAGTTTCCTTCCAGCAACTACAATCGAATGCATGACAAACCATCCGCTGCCCTTATAAGAAAACCTCGTAACTCAGTTTTTGGTTGTTTGTAGGTTTTTACGCCAATATAATACAAAAATATCAACTGGTTGACTACGAAAAGCTCGCATCGCCAGGAATGTCACAGTGTCCTCTATCTGGGACGTTGCATATGAAGTGGCTTGAATGGTCTGCACTGTAAACAGCAGAAAATACCGTCCAATGAGAAAGGTTCCTTACATGTAGGAGACATAATTCGCTGCTGAGACTATGTTCCGTAGCCTCACAAACCACTGCTGCCAGTAACATAAAGCACAGATAGATTTCTATATGGGTCCCGATGTAAGAAAAAGCGTCGTCTGGATATCAGTACATTTCCTAACGAAACATTTGTTTGCTGCAACGGCTAAAATTATTTATTTTTGACTGAAATAGTTAAAATAATCTACAAAGAAAAACGGAAACCTCGTGACTCCTCTATGAGGTTTCAAACAGTGAAAAACTCGTACATCTACTTGTTACTTTTAATGCAAATGCAGCTTCAAATCTGGGTAAATTATCGCATGTATCTAAATTATTAATAACAATTCTCTTTCAAACCGCAAATCGAAATCAAAGTAATCATATTTTTGTATCTTCTGTAAAATACCAGTTTTTTTGGGGTGACGAGGTTTTGTAATGAGGGTAAAGTGCATCCTCTGTGAAGAAATGGCGTTACCTACTCAAGCACAACGACAGAAGGCCATAGTAGATCGTGTTGCTGCCTTTAGAGCAACGCGGCTTACGCCACGTCACACGAAAAAGGCAAAGCAAGCAAGTGGTTGCGACACGCTGGTCCAATTCTCTCGCGCCTCAGTTAACTTTAGCAAGTGAATGTCAAAGTCAAGATCAGACGAAGGACAGTTTGTGTGTTGAGTGTCACTCGACTCGCTACTGCAGCTCAATTCGTACGCAGCAAGCAAAAGCGTTGCGAATACGCTTTCTCCTTCGACTGACCTTCTTTATCGGTCAGCTGAAGGAGAAAGCGTATTCGCAACGCTTTTGCTTCTCGCTTCTTTATCGGTAATTATCTTTGATGGCTAATATAAGCGGACTGGCTTCAAGCTCGATCGCGGTCGACTGAAAAGCTTTGAGAGAATCATAGGAACTTGAAATAGAAGCCAATACTCGCAAGGGGTAAATTTCTACGATAACTTTAATGGTCGTGAATCGACTTTTAGCACATCTCTGATGTGTGTAGAGTATCAAAACATCTTTATGAGTACCCGGGGATGGATTTAGTGTTAGTGTAAATGCTGCATATTTGCTCTTGCCATGGCTCTGATTATTTCATAACTACATCTGTGTGCCTTAGAAAAGCCAGTTATTTGTGATTTTACACATATCCAAAATGGCTAACTTATCTAACGCAGTCTCGAAACTAGTAATCGATCGTGCCGTACGATGTCGCTGGTCAGCGGGTTTTCTCGGGGATCTCCCATTTCCCCCTTCCCTTCATTCAGGCGCTGCTCCATACTCACCTCGCTTCACCCTCATCGGCTCCCAAGAACTTGATGTTAAGACCCGCCCAAACATCTTCACTCACTCTTATCTAACGCAGAATTAAATAAATGTTCATTCTAGCACTTCATGGCGTGAATGTTCCTCAACGTAACTCCATAGCAACACTACATATGTGTATTAACATCAACAATATAAAATGATATCAAAATGCCAAAGTGCTATTTTAAATGCATACAGGTAAAAGATTACCCATATCGGTATACGGCATTATTTATTGTATATAAAGTCTATAAAAGATAAACGAAGAGGTGTAATCCTACTTTAAATTTTGAATAAACTAAGAGTAAATTTTAGCGACCAAGGCTTAGTGATCTTTGGCCCTTCTCGCATTTTCTTATCATATTTGCCTACTGTTATTGTACGTCCATATACAAACAAGCAAAGGTTATATCTTCAAAAGTAATTCTTGTATTGTAGAGTTAGCCAGAAAAAGCTTAAAAGACAGACTTCAACAGCATGCAACCTCTATAATGCTGTCTTTTCTTATGCTAAATTCAAAAAGGAAACCGCATTTGGAGAAAAGCATGTGTATGCGGTTCGTCAACATTATTTAAATCTTCACTAGAGAGAATCTACAATGAGAGCAACTACAGCTAATAAACTGGTTTATTATTGTGTGTTTATGAACGTGTAGAAGTCCCAATCACTGTTCTTATCTCCAGCGGTGTGCGTGCCTGTGGTATAGATGCATGCTTGTGTATCATCTTACTTAACACATTGGTCGATTTTTGGTGGGCGTATTATTTAGATTTTTGTATCTACAATTTAATGATGTTAAGTCCGGTAAACACATTTACGAAATTATAGATAGTGGGCAAGATTCGGTGATCAAAATTTTCAAAATCCAGAAAGGACTTTTTATTCTCAACTTACTTGCAAAGATCAAGGTAATTCATGTAATCTTATTGGTTTGATTGTCAAAATTGATTGGAAGTTATATAAATAAATAAGGGTATATAGTTACTGAGTCCGTGCCTTACTTTATTGATGCAGTTTTCGCTACCATTTTGTACTCAGTTAATTTAAAATTGTATTAGGAATACTAAAGTAGGAAATACAGTTACCTAAAATTAGAATTCTATAATAATTTAATTCAAATATTGGCCGGCTGCAGAAAGATATACAATATCATAAACGATGCCCTTATTTCAGTTATTTAAAAAAATGACTAAGACGCAGTTTTATATCTACAAAGGAAATTTACATTTTATAGTTGAAAATATTTTGTCCGGGCAAAAGCGAACTATCTTCCCGTAATAAATTCGCTAATAAACTAATTCACTACAACAAACTTAAATAATAAACTTCACTGTGAGCTAGTTTGTTATTTATTGCGTTATATAGACAACTGATAAGTGTTGATATTTTGCTTATGCACCAGGGTAGCGCAAACAGCTAATCCACTCTTAACATTGAGCTTGAGAAAATTTAAATAGGAGAACAAATCAACAAGGTGGACATAAGGCAAAATGATGCCTTTCGTAGGTAATTTTCTACTAACCAGAGCAGGGCATAACCCGAAGTAAAGTTAGTGTTATGGGTGGCTTGTATATTGCGTGCAGCGTGTAATTCATCTGCCCACTAGTTTCAAGCGAACGAACTGAAATGTGAGTTAGATACGGTCGATTAGAAGAGGTGCGACTTGGCAGCACGTACAATGCTGAACGGTTTGATGTCACGGACGGATCAAATTTTGCTTGCAGGTCCCATTCGATCATCTTCCGGCACATATAAACATTAATGAAGTATACATTTTTGTTGATCAAGGGACAATGTGGAATTTTGTAGAATTTGGTGTACATTTTTACGACAGTTCTTAATTCTGCAAAAAATTTGGTAAAATTAATATTTTGACGTAAATACGAGCTCGTAGTTCAGTCGTAATGTTTTGTACTGCTGTGTTAGGTCAATAGCTAGTCGGGTATAGGGGTTGTTTCAGAATTATATTTAAAAAAATATAAACAAACTTAAAAAACCAAGAATCTAATATGGCAAGAAATCTAATGTTTTTTTTCCTTCAAATCTCCGTAATCGGACTTCATAACCGGTCGTAAAAATATCAAAGCTTGACGTGGCATAGAGGACTATGTGCTTAACAGAATTCTTAAACTTAGTACGTCTACATTTATATCCGCATTTTCCCACGAGGTGCAAAAATTACTAACATATAATGAAACCTTCGATTATGGTTATAAATGTGAAACGAGCAACGGAAGTAAAATATGTATTTCGGAATAACGGCTGAGATGCTCCCTGTGCCTTGAAAAGCTTGATTTTTAAATACTGAATCTGTAAATTAAAGGTGTTGGATACCTATAAATTAATTAAATATTTTATAATTGTACCAAACATTGTTCAGCTTGTACGCATTGTATGTGATAACATTTTCCTCAAATAAAAAGATTTTAAATTTTATTTTTAAAAATAATTTAATGTTAAATCCAAAAAAAATTCTGTTTTTCTGCAGCTAACAGTTAATGCATATTTTAAAAATGTTAAAAATATGCAATTTTTTTATATTTAACATTATATATGGCCTGGAATTTGGTGATAACATGTGTGTCACGCGGTAGCCCATGGCATTAGTTTACTTTGTAAACATTTTCGTTTGTACAACTGAGTTAGTATTTTGTTATTATGGCTGCAGCAAACAGAAAAAAAAATATATTTGACATATAAAACTATTCAAAAAGTTAAAGTGTAAAAAAAAAATTATTGTAGGGAAATGACATCACACACAAAGTTGTGTACAAGTTGAATCACGTTAGGTACAAATATAAATTGATAGATTTTTTTTGGAACTAACACCCTAAAGTAATGGAGGAATGTACGTAAATGTAAGATGGCGTGGGGAGGTTACCCTTAAGAGGGAGGGAGGGATGTAGGGTACTTACCGGCCTGCTGCTGCTGGGCGACCAAGATGGCGAGCACGACGGCGACGGTGACGAGCAGCGCCATGGAGGCTCCGGCCACGACGGTCAGGTAGCGCTCCATGATGGTCCTGCGGTGCCACCATCTCGGGTTCCTGCAACAACAACACACCTCCGCGTCAGCACCGCTGCCTCCTCCTCGCGCACCTACCTACAGCACATTGTAGTCCATTCACGGCTACTTCCACCTTTTCCCAAGCCCTGATCAAGTTCTACTTCAACGACATTCCTCCTCCACCTCGTGCAAACATAGCTTATTGCAGCAAAAAGACAACGCACCGCATTCATGTGCACTCAGTCTAATAACACTATGCATAACAACTATTTCTTACTAGGCATTACCAACATACCTATTTCCTCCCTGTTTCTGTTCATACTAATTATAAAAGATACATTACAATGTATAAAGGCAGTATAAGTGAAAGCTCAGTTTATGTAAAAATTAGGAACTTTTATTTTAAATGAAGTATAAAACGCTTGTTATGTATGACATATGTAGGAAAAAACCTGCTTGGCTTCCAGCGGAGCACTGCACCTGACTGTACAACATACACAACTCATTCAAAACTAGCACACACGCAAAACAAATTGCCACAAGTAAAATTTATATCCCACATGAAAGAATAAGGCATGCATTTTGTAACACCGTGGAATATTTCGCTACAATTTAATTACTTAAATGCTTAGAAATTCAATAAGAGTACATTTTTAACCAAAATTGAAGCTGAGTATTGTGACAGTTTGAGCCAGACATATTTTCCAGCCAGGTGCAATTGATTATACAACTAAGAACATATATTGAAGAACATGTATCACGACTTCACTTGAAATGTGGATTGCACTACGAGCACTAAAATAAATACGAGCGTTATCATTCCTGTATTTACATTCATAATAATAACGTGCAATAAAATTACCAAAAAATAGTCCTTTCTTAATCCCAAAAACTTTACAAGATGCCATAACTATAATAAATAAAAATCTTAAAAATTACATATCATTGAACATAATTTCAGAAAACAAGAGCAATAAAAAGAGTTCCTTAGTTAAACTGCAAAAATTATTTGATAATATATTTTTAAAAAATTACCTATTGAGTTCGAAGCACAAAACTGAATTCATTAAACGTTATGGTAAACGTAACCATTATTTAAGAAAATATCGTTACATGGTTTTAATTTAATGACAACATACGGACAAAGTAATTTCCGTTTCAGCCAACCTTCTTAAAACATTTCGACACCAGTAATGTAATCATATCCAAGCAGATAACACAATCAGTACATTCGTTGGAAACATATGTGGCTACACAGAGATATTTACAGGTGATATTTTGCAATTAAGCCTAAACCTTCTGCAAACTATTTTGTGGAACATCGCGAACCCACTTGTATTTGTAACGGCTCACCCCTTTGACGACGTTGTACAAATGTATATATCTGTCACTTAATATTTACGACGAGAACACTCGTATTCTTATTCATTTGCAGATGCAACACAAGACCTTTAAAAAAAAAAAGAGCCATTACAAAAACAGAACCAGTACAAAGTTACGTCCATGAATTCTAAATCACTGGTACCAAATATTGAGCGGAAATACAGCTATTTTGTATCTGCTGAATGAGATGCACTGATTACAAGTTCCTCTGGGCAGTAGGGTTCTTGGTAAAGTATTATAGACTTAACCCGGCAGATCAGTCCGATTTTGGCGCGGAAAGCCAGCCACTTGTCACCGATTCCACTCTAGCGTCGTACGGTTTGCTCAGACGAGAATTCGCTCGACTATAACGTACCTGACAGTAAAAAAATAAATTAAAAAAAAAAAACATTAACGATGTCATTGTCTGTAATGAAGGCAAATATTTTCCCAACACCAATAACGTATGTTTCGTCCCCTCCTTTTTCTTCGTGTTATTTTTTTCCCGTTGCCGGCCATTGCTCTTAACCTTGCGCATCCCCGACACTGACAACATTAAAGTGCTGCGTACAATACCGCGGCAGTGCGTCAGCGACAGTGCGACAGAAGTGACTAGCCAGTCAGAAACGAGCCAGCAGACGATGGTGATGCGGCAGTGTGGACAGAACTTGTTCTAACACACCTGCGACCGTCGCATGCGACCAGGAAGAAGAAGAATAGCGTACATTTGTAAACAAAAACGTATGTTTTTCATGTTGCGAGCATTTGAACATAACTAATATTACCTGTTGTTTAAACAGTCAAACACGCACGGGAGCCTTGTTGCTTGAATACCAAGAGTCCGTACTATAAGTTGGAAACATTTACAGAAATGCGTACAACCGATGTTAATTATTTTCATCCAGGTCTTTCTATTTCTTTAGTTTAGATCCATACATGTTGTAACAAAACCTATCTTAACTTATAACGCCATTTAAATACACAAACATAACTTAAAAGCTTGCTTAATCATACCGGGTTTCGTTCATTTTAGTTTTCACTTACGACGAAAGAGGGCAGTAAACGCATATAAACGCAACGACGTCATCGCGCTGTTATAAAATCGACGGCCGACAGGTAGTGTGCGACTGTCGCAGTGTGTTATGTCGCCAGCGAACTGTCGCACGATTGTAGAAAGGTCACGACAGGCACAGAGAAAAGTCGTGGTGCAGGTCTTCGCGATGTGCCGAGGCGAGAGAGGCCCAGTCATGCTGGCCGCAGTGGAATGCCGATTCAACAAGGACGATCCCCTCAACACAATGGCGAGGTGGGCTTACCCACAGCTAGGGCCTCGACAACGTCACCACGCACTGTTGCGGGCAAAGTGATATCGCCGACACAATAACAAGAAGTGACTCACAAACACCAAGCGGAGGAAACAAATATTTCATTCGTGTAGCGCAACAGGGCAACAGGTTGCATCGCATTCCTTTTACCACTGGCAGTGCTGAGATCACTGATAAGCGGGAAACCATTACGGAATGCCTACAGTCAACTATTGGTCACAACGGCGGAACACTCGTAAGGAGTGCCAGCAGTAAAGATAATAGCGTCACTATATCAGACGAATATGTCGCCAAGTCAGTATCAATGGGTGTTTTTTTCTGTGGTAAGGGGGTTTAATTTGTAAAAATTATATTCTGGTATGGGTCATTTAATTCATGCGATAATAACTGCATACTAACTCATCCTTATCCTGTTCGCATTCGGCAGATAACAACAATGTAGCAGTTTCTCGGCTATGTCTTCCAAGACCTCGCTGTTAAGAACTGCCCAAATCTCTTCACTCACCCCCCTCTCTTGGCTAGAAGTATCATTTACCACCGCCATTTTCGGTCGTCTGCTATGCCGAGATGGGGGAAACCCCCCGTAGCCACAGTCCAATTCCCAATTCATGAGTTCAGTGTGAGAAATACATCTCGCTGTAAATTGAGCTAATACGCTTCAACAGATTGAGCTATTCAGTGGGACTACACCACTGCAGTCAATGATATCCTCAGTTGTAATTCCAGTAGTACATAATTAATTGGTTTGCAGTAAATTATTACCAATTTGGAGAAATTTTCACTTCAACTTCTAGAAAGTTTTAGGAAGTAAAAAAAAAAAAAAACCACGTGGTTGTTGCCGCTATGCACCTTCGGACGAGGTTAGGGTTTGGCTTGAATCCCACTTAAGCCATAGTATCTGTGTATGCTGATTTGAGGCTTTAGGTTAGTGTAGCACGTAAACAATCCCTCCTTCCTCATTAGCCTCCTTGCATAAAAAGGTGGCGTTAAATATCAACAAGGCAGTAAACTAACCGTGGGGGAAACAATGACAGTCTGGAGTAATGGATCAAAGGTAATACTATTTCGCCACGACTGTTGGTTACTGGGTTAAACAACAAACTCAAAATGACAAAATAAACCGCATCACCCTGTGCACATAGATATGTAACTGTAGGCACTGTATTTTAACGATACTTCTGAAGTATTATATGCATAATAAAGGGGTGTATATATACTGCGCACCAAAGGACTTAAATTGTCATAGAAACCATTCACTACCATGTGACTGTGACTGTAATACTTCATGGTGCATACTTATGTTACCAATTTTTTTTTCTTTTTAAGTCTTTGAAAATTTTACTTGTAGAGTTGACGCTTAGATCGCAGGTGAAATAAATGTAATATTTCATTAAATTAATAATATCTCGAACGAAGCGTATTTGCATTTATAATTCTAAAAAAGTCATAAATATAAGTGCGTACCACAAACACAATTTATTTACACTGGAAAGGCAACGTGCCACTTCGCTAAGGCATAGAGTACATAGGAATACAGAGACGAGACAGCTGCTTAAACCGCGAACTCCAGCCCCACACGCCACCACAAAATGGCGTCATTAGCCAGCAACATGTCAGAACGCCGTTCGCCAATCAGTGCCTTGTATCCGACTTGCCATAAGGCAGCTTGGCCAATAGGGAATCTTCACAGCACGCGGTCGCCAATCAGACACAAGGCCCGCTAGCAGAGCCTCGTACAGCCAATTAGTGAGTGGGTACTCCCACATCAAAGGAGCCGCCACACCATTTCGTATCTTTGTACTTTTTACTCCATGGCCAAGGTACGACAATTATCCACTGGGATCATACACCTAGATTACGCAATTATTTCGCGGCGTGTGCACCGAGACCGGAAATATACAATTTCTACGACTTTCAAATTGATCAGTAAATGTTCTTGCAGGAGGACACTCGAAAGGCGAATTTACCCGTGATTCTGGAATGCGAAATTTGAACGTCGGTTGTTGGTGCACAGGCATCTGAAAAAGGAAAAATTTAAGGCTGTTACATTTATTGCCGGGCTTGAAGTTTTCATTGAGATAGGGATGGAAATATCGGTAACAAATAAATACATACATTTTATAACACCCCTACTTTTCTTGGCTTAAAAAAAGGTATTCCTTGCACATTCGACATACATTTAGGCCTAAAAAAAAATCACGCACAACCATGCTTTATGTGGGATTATTCGAATCCAGCAAGCTAGGAGATCAGCTAGGGGATTAGCGTCGTGCAGCCTTAATTGAATCACGTTTCCTGCATGCAGAAATACGCGATTGCTCGTAGTAACATGAAGGCGAAGTGATGACATTTGCGTAAACGAACGGGNTTTCCTGCATGCAGAAATACGCGATTGCTCGTAGTAACATGAAGGCGAAGTGATGACATTTGCGTAAACGAACGGGAAAAATATTTCCCAAATGAGAGTAAAGATATAATGCAGCATCATTTGCTGTTTTAACTTTCATGCAGTATACGAGATAGGTAATATATATATATATATATTACATATATATACATATATATATACATATATCGATAGAATCTTCCCTGACAACTCCCTGAGTAGCTACACAACGTATTCCACTCCCCACATACCAGTTATCGAGACGGTAAGAGCTGAGAATCTAGGTCGGAGTCTCATTGACACACATTGGGCAAACGGAATAATGATCCTGGTCAAATTTCCTTGTATCGAACGAACATATTTTTTGTCTGCCGGTTTCGTACTATCTTTGGGTTATTTGGGCTAACACGCTGAAAAGTTTAAATGTCAACTTCATCGGAACACTAGGATAAGTTTTTTTCTATCTGCTATAGATTTTCCGAGCTGTGCTGTTAGCGAGAGAATCTGGTTCTCCTACCTTTGAACTGTCACAGCTCGTTTATCGTAGCTACATAGAAAAGATCACGTTAAAATTAAACGAGTGTTTCAATTAATTATAATGAATTTATAAAAAGAATATATCTGAATGATTAGTCAATGTACAGTAGTTTTTAGCTTTTACTACTTTTGTAATTATGACGACGCGTACATGATATTTAAAAAAAATTGATCGTATTCGCACGATAGGTAGTACTGAAAAATGTCCGGATACGGATACACGCGTTATGATATCGACCATATTTTTGTGTTTCACCCGTCTGCTGAGTCGTTAGCCATTTGAGGAGATGCTTTACAGAAGTTTTTCTAGTACTAACCGGTACTACCTGCTGTGCAAGTATACGATAATTCTACAATACTTTTACTAAGTGGCACAGTGGAATATTGCATACTTGGTCTGCACTATTTCTTCTTCTAATTATTTTTTATGATTCGTTAGTTTCATGCAAGCTTTACATTACAAGGCGATCTACGCGTGCGTGCTTACGTGAGCAGCNTTTCCTGCATGCAGAAATACGCGATTGCTCGTAGTAACATGAAGGCGAAGTGATGACATTTGCGTAAACGAACGGGGAAAATATTTCCCAAATGAGAGTAAAGATATAATGCAGCATCATTTGCTGTTTTAACTTTCATGCAGTATACGAGATAGGTAATATATATATATATATATTACATGTATATACATATATATATACATATATCGATAGAATCTTCCCTGACAACTCCCTGAGTAGCTACACAACGTATTCCACTCCCCACATAGCTACCAGTTATCGAGACGGTAAGAGCTGAGAATCTAGGTCGGAGTCTCATTGACACACATTGGGCAAACGGAATAATGATCCTGGTCAAATTTCCTTGTATCGAACGAACATATTTTTTGTCTGCCGGTCTCGTATTATCTTTGGGTTATTTGGGCTAACACGCTGAAAAGTTTAAATGTCAACTTCATCGGAACACTAGGATAAGTTTTTTTCTATCTGCTATAGATTTTCCGAGCTGTGCTGTTAGCGAGAGAATCTGGTTCTCCCACCTTTGAACTGTCACAGCTCGTTTATCGTAGCTACATAGAAAAGATCACGTTAAAATTAAACGAGTGTTTCAATTAATTATAATGAATTTATAAAAATAATATATCTGAATGATTAGTCAATGTACAGTAATTTTTAGCTTTTACTACTTTTGTAATTATGACGACGCGTACATGATATTTAAAAAAAATTGATCGTATTCGCACGATAGGTAGTACTGAAAAATGTCCGGATACGGATACACGCGTTATGATATCGACCATATTTTTGTGTTTCACCCGTCTGCTGAGTCGTTAGCCATTTGAGGAGATGCTTTACAGAAGTTTTTCTAGTACTAACCGGTACTACCTGCTGTGCAAGTATACGATAATTCTACAATACTTTTACTAAGTGACACAGTGGAATATTGCATACTTGGTCTGCACTATTTCTTCTTCTAATTTTTTTTTATGATTCGTTAGTTTCATGCAAGCTTTACATTACAAGGCGATCTACGCGTGCGTGCTTACGTGAGCAGCNTTTTTTTATGATTCGTTAGTTTCATGCAAGCTTTACATTACAAGGCGATCTACGCGTGCGTGCTTACGTGAGCAGCTAAAAAACTGACGCTGTAATAAGCACAATTTAAATTTTTCTTTTAACGCACATTGTTTTAAATTCATGGTAATATTAAAATAATAATAGCCTACATTGAAATAAGGGTTCTGGTGGTCTCTGGATATACGCCGGTTCAAATGCACCATACTGAAATTTAATTATTTACGATTGTTGTACGTGTCAAGGAGGCCAAACTGCTGGTGAATCGAGCCAAACCTCTGGGATTATTTACAGAGTCTCACTTTCAAACTTTGGGTTTTGTTTTATGTCGTTATCAAAAAACTCTATACACGCTTTACACGCCATTTTACTTGCAAAAACTAGTTAAAACTAGTGTTTGTACTTTCAGCATTTCAGCCAGATAAGTTATTTCTTTTCAGGACAGATAGTTAATTTAAATGTGCTATATTTTGACTTGAACGATAAATTTCTATTAATTTGTATATATGTGCTTCGCTTAATTGGAATCTGCTCTTATTGTGCTTTGAAAAAGTCGTTCGTCATTCACTCATACGTGCCTGAATTGTTACTGAATTAACTGTGTAACAAACCACGTAGGCTTAAAATAAACTCCAAGGTGTCTTGCATAAAATAATCCTTCTGAATTTAAGTGCCAATGTCCTAAAACAAACTTTATATATTTTTGATTACTAGTATTTGTAAACAGCATCTTCAAATGACGCTTCAGTTGATAGTGTTTAGCCAGCTTTTTAAAGAAGCATAACGTACATTTAAGGCAGGGTAAATAATTACTTTTCTTCCATCTTGGTTCAACGGCATGATTTAAATGTAACTGTTGTGTAACAAGTACAGAAATAACTTTAAGTTTTTGCCTTATACGACGTAATTCAAGTAACCTTAAAATAGATACCTCAAAAATGCATTCATTTTGTTTAATTTAAACACACATGATCACTAGATATCGGTTACCCAATCATTATACACAGCTAAGTGGAGTGCATCTTAGAACTAACTGATTTGAACTGAACCACTAGTAATGCTGTTGAAACAATGGCAAAACAGTGCATAACCTACCACCTAACACATAGGATACAGGATAGTTGTGCGACTGCAACAAACTGTTGAATTGAGCAAAAAAATTACTTCAAAAATAAATAAATTATATTTTCTCTCACAGGATANCATAACGTACATTTAAGGCAGGGTAAATAATTACTTTTCTTCCATCTTGGTTCAACGGCATGATTTAAATGTAACTTTTGTACAACAAGTACAGAAACAACTTTCAGTTTTTGCCTTATACGACGTAATTCAAGAAACCTTAAAATAGATACCTCAAAAATGCATTCATTTTGTTTAATTTAAACACACGTGATCACTAGATATCGGTTACCCAATCATTATACACATATAAGTGAAGTGCATCTTAGAACTAACAGATTTGAACTGAACCACTAGTAATGCTGTTGAAACAATGGCAAAACAGTGCATAACCTACCACCTAACACACAGGATACAGGATAGTTGTGAGACTGCAACAAACTGTTGAATTGAGCAAAAAAATTACTTCAAAAATAAATAAATTATATTTTCTCTCACAGGATANAGACTGCAACAAACTGTTGAATTGAGCAAAAAAATTACTTCAAAAATAAATAAATTATATTTTCTCTCACAGGATATTTTTTTTTTAAGCATATCGATAGATGAAAGAGTATGTGTTAACTGTTGACCTTTTAATTTCAAACTTGCTAATAGGTTGTTTTCCTAATCTGCTGGTAACGTAGGTTACATCATAAAGGATTAGTCTCTGTCGTGATTCGAACTTCGCCTGTTCATTCGACAATTAGATAGGTTATACACATCCCTCGGGCGCATGCTTGAATTCTCGCTAACAGCGTCGTGTTGAGTGTTTCAGAACCTCATTAGATAAGGTAGCAATTTTTTTTTCTGCCTCCAGATAATTAAACACAGAAAGGATTTCCTTGTGGTGCAAAAAAATTTTTTTTTACGTTAACACAACTTTCGGCTAACGCGATTCTTCTTTCGACGGAAAAAGTCGACTGTGGTGAAACGCGGGAGAAAAACAAGCTGTGCGATTAAGCAGTCAGCTGAATCTGCTTGCGGTTTCTTTCTTCACCTCTATTTTTACAGTGTACAAACAACANGCAGTCAGCTGAATCTGCTTGCGGTTTCTTTCTTCACCTCTATTTTTACAGTGTACAAACAACACGTATTTTTTTTTTAAGAGACCATTTAGAGGATAGCAGATAGGGACGGTCATTTCCGCCTTGCTTCAGCTGTGGCATCTATTTCTGTCTCTGAACAGCTTACGGTCATGTCGTTATTGCTGTTATCCGTGCGGTTTACGGAAGGTTATAAAAACATTTTTCTCGGAAATTTACTTTGGTAACACGAGTTATTATCCACTGTGGTTTTTTTTTTTTTTTTTACAGGTACGCGACATTGCAGACAGTGACTATGTAATTACACGGAAAACACTATGCGATTTGTCGTTTTCGGTCCCGGGGAGAGAAATAATTATTTTTAATTTTTTCAAGAATTTTCAAGGAACAGCATAATTATTTTTAGAAGAAAAAAACATATATTCGAGACGCTCTCATTTAACAAAGGTATATTAAAATTTATAAAAAANACGTATTTTTTTTTTAAGAGACCATTTAGAGGATAGCAGATAGGGACGGTCATTTCCGCCTTGCTTCAGCTGTGGCGTCTATTTCTGTCTCTGAACAGACTATCGGTCATGTCGTTATTGCTGTTATCCGTGCGGTTTACGGAAGGTTATAAAAACATTTTTCTCGGAAATTTACTTTGGTAACACGAGTTATTATCCACTGTGGTTTTTTTTTTTTTACAGGTACGCGACATTGCAGACAGTGACTATGTAATTACACGGAAAACACTATGCGATTTGTCGTTTTCGGTTCCGGGGAGAGAAATAATTATTTTTAATTTTTTCAAGAATTTTCAAGGAACAGCACAATTATTTTTAGAAGAAAAAAACATATATTCGAGACGCTCTCATTTAACAAAGGTATATTAAAATTTATAAAAAAGGGAGAGAGAGAGAGAGATAGAGAGATAGAGAGATAGAGAGATAGAGAGATAGAGAGATAGATATATAGATAGATATATAGATAGATATATAGAGAGATATAGAGATATAGAGATAGAGAGATAGAGAGATAGAGAGATAGATAGATAGATAGATAGAGAGATGGAAAGATGGAAAGATGGAAAGATAGAGAGATGGAAAGATAGAGAGATGGAAAAAGATAGAGAGATGGAAAGAGATAGATAGATGGAAAGAGAGAGATAGATAGATGGAAAGAGAGAGATAGATAGATGGAAAGAGAGAGATAGATAGATGGAAAGAGAGAGATAGATAGATGGAAAGAGAGAGATAGATAGATGGAAAGAGAGAGATAGATAGATGGAAAGAGAGAGATAGATAGATGGAAAGAGAGAGATAGATAGATGGAAAGAGAGAGATAGATAGATGGAAAGAGAGAGATAGATAGATGGAAAGAGAGAGATAGATAGATGGAAAGAGAGAGATAGATAGATGGAAAGAGAGAGATAGATAGATGGAAAGAGAGAGATAGATAGATGGAAAGAGAGAGATAGATAGATGGAAAGAGAGAGATAGATAGATGGAAAGAGAGAGATAGATAGATGGAAAGAGAGAGATAGATAGATGGAAAGAGAGAGATAGATAGATGGAAAGAGAGAGATAGATAGATGGAAAGAGAGAGATAGATAGATGGAAAGAGAGAGATAGATAGATGGAAAGAGAGAGATAGATAGATGGAAAGAGAGAGATAGAGAGATGGAAAGAGAGAGATAGAGAGATGGAAAGAGAGAGATAGAGAGATGGAAAGAGAGAGATAGAGAGATGGAAAGAGAGAGATAGATAGAGAGATAGATGGAAAGAGAGAGATAGAGAGATAGCCTTACAGCGAAAAAATGCTGATCATAGTTATGAACACTACCTAAAAAGTGCAAGCCACTAAAGGAGAGAATGAGGTTTCTCTAAATGCACAGTTAATGCTGTTGGATATCACAATATGCATTATTTATATATTTTTGCCAACCTCGTACTTTTAAACATAGCATGTAAAGCCATTTCGTCGAGAAAAAAAATTGCGATTTATAATTTTTGCATATTCACGCTTTTATTTTTGTGGAACATACAAATAAGAAAATCTTACTCAAATAAATAAAGGAACCATTTTCGTCTTAAAAATTACTACAAACTACTTCAAAATGCTAATGTATTCACACAAAATCGTTTTCACATATTTTTATTGCTGAACACAAGAACAATTTTGCACGGTTTTATTTGCGACTCGCCCAAAATTTTTATAAAATAACTTTTGCAACTTTTGCTAAACATGTCTTAAATTAAGATACAGTAAATGACTTTAAACTAACTTGCCTTGTTAATTTTTTTACTAGTTTGTTTTTTGTGTGTAACAAAATCGGTACAATTGTGGTTTTGACGTGCTATTTTGTAAAAACTATGGGTTCAATTCTTGTTAGGACGTACATACATAGTAAAGAGAGAGATTTATTTTCAGAGATCTCGATCTCCAGAGACATTCCAAGCTAGAAGTATACGTTGTAGTGACTGACCAATCGTAATTCGAACCAGTAGCTCGGCTTGAAGAGCTGCATTGAGCCCGCCTTCGTGGAGCCGGCGCTAGGAAGGCATAATAGTGTCGAAAGCGGCGGGGGTTATTTATAGCAGATACAATTCGTGTAACCTCCATCTTGCAGTTAGCAAGGCAACATTTCCAGAAAGATCAACTTTCACTTCCCTGGAAGCAGGTCCCCCTCTGGTGCAGACAGCGCGAGCGACAGAACACATCGTCGGCACGCCCCCCGTCGCCACTCTCTCGACAGCAGGAATACGAACACACTGTTGCAGTTCCCGCAACGCCTACGTCTCGTCGCACATTCTCCATGAGCTCCCTGCCGAGCTGGCTCCCACATTTTGTCTCTTTGACCCATTCTGTTCCGCACGTTTAACAGGGCTTTGCCTATCAGGCCCGCAGTCACACAGTGTAAATAGGGAATCAATTAAAAAAAATCCTTCTCAATGCTTTAGTTTTAAAGAAACTGTTTCACCAAAAAAAATATTCAACGCAGTTTTTTTTACACAGTAAAATACCCGCATAATGAACGTTAAACTTTCATTTCGGCAATCCATAAAACTGAGCAGTTTTTATCACGGAGAGGTCCCGTGAATTCTTCTGTGAAACTGACAGACAGTCCGTAACAGANGGTTAAACTTTCATTTCGGCAATTCATAAAACTGAGCAGTTTTTATCACGGAGAGGTCCCGTGAATTCTTCTGTGAAACTGACAGACAGTCCGTAACAGAGGAAAATTTAGTGTCCTTAGTATCTGGGAATACTTCAGGTGTAATTTTTTACCAATACTTTCCGTAATTTCATGGATTTTTCTTTAGCAGAGCAGTGTACACATCTGTGTGAAAGTACAAGTACCTATAACTGCTCCTACCTACATATATTTCAACAGGCGCACTAACTGGCATGCGCCCAGTAAAGTTAGTAACGATGGAAGGAAATTAGTTTCACGTATTAACGTTGAATTAAATGTTTGAGGTAAACATTTGTGAAAACTGAAATTATGCCTTTTGCTTTGTTTTTTTTAATGCATCAAAGGGTAAGAATAAATAGATTTGTAATGTGATCAGGCCCATGTAAATGTTAATTTTACGCATATTGCGGAATAATACATTAAGTTCATACACGTAGATAAGAAACAGGGCTTTCAAAAGTGCTCACTTTACCGTAAACAGCCTGCAGTTGAACACGGAGCCTATAAATCAGTGCCCGTTATAACGAGACGAGTGTTGTGCTGACTTAAATCTAGCACGAATCATACATTTTCTTGTTTGCGTCACACGAAACCGTAAATAAAAGTGGATCTGAAAGAGTTAATAGGTTTGATTTTACAAACTTACAATTGCTTGGAAAAAATAAATTTTTGTTGTTCATCCTGTATAAACGCGCTACCGGGAGTACTTCCTGGAGCATGCTGGCACGTCATATCTTGCAACTAACGTTCAAGGTCNCCTGTATAAACGCGCTACCGGGAGTACTTCCTGGAGCATGCTGGCACGTCATATCTTGCAACTAACGTTCAAGGTCAAACCTGTTTTCGGGTACAGATTCGCTTTGCAGGGAATGACTGCCCATAACGGATCGGGTATTCTGGAGGTTTGCTTCTTCAGGCATCCTCACAACAGTACAGTGACTAGTGTTAATTACCTTAGTCAAATAGATTCAAGATACATTATATGTTGGAAGACGTTTGCTATTAATGAGCTTGTTGTTACCCCCAATTCTGTTATTTATATTTCCCCGTCTCCAGTATTGTATTCTCGTCAAAGGATGTACATCCGCAACAACAACCATGCGTCGTCAAGTCAAACTGCGAAATTATTAGGCAAGTAAAGATTTTATAAAACTGTTAATTCTTACACTTTCAGACATTAAAAATGCAAAATATATTATTTTAATAATTACAAATATTAACGTCAGCATTTTAAATTCAACGTTAGGACATGCGACTACTTTCCCTCCGTCGTTACCAACTTAACTGCATGCATTCCAGTCATTTCGCCTGTTAAAATACATGCATGTTAAAATACAATACATTTTTCAAACGTTGATTTTGAAAGTGCTGGATTGACTGTGAAGAACCTAGAGAAGAATTTAACGAACTTCGCAGTGAAACATTTTGAAAATGTTATTATGTCGAGTACCGTAGCAATTTTAAAAATGGAATCACTATCAGCGTGAATCAGCGGTGTGTACCGTGATTGGTAGGTGTTATTCCTGTCCCAGTTGTGCGACAGTCAGAGTGAATAGAGANGGGAGTGAAAGCTGATGGCTGGCGCCATCGCTGGACCAGAACGTGCCGCCGTTACTGGAGTGTGACGGTGCAGCCACTGGCCTATACTCAGCCCGCCGGACGAGCCAGCTAACTGAGGTATACTCCGTCCATCAGCTATGCCGGTAACCACTGCAAACGCCTAACATAAATTGAAACCGTTCGCAATTAACCTTTAAAAAACAATCGCCTTTCGTAACTGCGTGTACTAACACGTCGAATGCGTTACAGAATTACTGACAATTAAAACAAGTTAGAAGCGATTCGCTTATGCGCTGAAGAGCAAAAAAAAAAAAAACTGGTATAGGCGTGCGTACTCAAATAACAGAGGTATGGAACCAATCAGAGTAACGCGAAGCGGTCTNAAAAAAAAAACTGGTATAGGCGTGCGTACTCAAATAACAGAGGTATGGAACCAATCAGAGTAACGCGAAGCGGTCTGCAGCTAGATCGGTTACTGCTGCTACAATGGCAGGTTATCAAGAATTAAGTGAGTTTGAACGTGGTGTTATAGTCGGCGCACGAGAGATGGGACATAGCATCTCCGAGGTAGCGATAACATTTGGATGTTCGCGTACGACCATTTCACGAGTGTACCGTGAATATCGGGAATCCGGTAAAACATCACATCTTCGACATCTCTGCGGCCGGAAAAAGATCTTGAAAGAACGGGACAAACGACGACTGACGAGAATCATTAAACGTGACAGACGTGCAACCCTTTCTCAAATTGGTGCAGATTGAATTTGTGGACTGCCCTGCAGGATTCATGGTGTGAATTGCCTCCTGCATAACTTCAGACATTAGTCGAATCCATGCCACGTCGTCTTGCAACACTTCTGCGTGCTCGGGGGCCCTACACGATTTTAGGCAGGTGTATCAGTTTTTTTTTTGGCTCTTCAGTGTATTTACGACTTGATGACCATCAGTCGTGTTGTTCCCTGTATTTCCTTTTACAATTGTCCTATTGGTTCAAACTTCACCGGACGCGCTTACTGCATTGAACAACGTTCATATTGGTCGGATCTCTGCCGACATAATGCTGTAGACATGGGAGATCATGCCCTTGAGGACGTCGGCTGAAACACAAATACGTCAGAACGCTTGGCGACTCGCGCGGGTTCCACCTAGCTTATCCTGAACGTTGGTACCGCGCCGCCGGGCGTAACTGCAGCTCGCGAGTGGCTGTCCAACCGACATAAATGCATTCTCACACTTTCTACAGTTTGCCAGTCCGCCGCGCTGACTCACCGGTTACGTAAATCGAAGCAGCCGGCTTGTTTATTATTGTTATTATTCTCGGCGGAGCTGCGCACGACTGCAGAGAAACGTGGAGCTGAGCAACAGAGGGAAAGTCGTGATCTATAACGACCACGCTCACGTATTAATATTCAGCACATTGTGGCACGCCTATGTTCTCCTTCATTGTTTTGTTAAGTAGGTTGATCAGCAATGCGTGAAGTACTGGGATTTATATTGCAGCGACACACCCAAAGTTTCTCTTCTTGAATAATTCACCTGGAGGAGGCGGAGCTAGCAACCGCACAGAAACGAATATGACTTTCAAGTGCGAACGCGGTCGCACGGGAACTCCGATCACTTAACAACGATCTAGAGTCGGTCATTATAACTCCTTCAGTCTTCCTTTAATGTACTGCTCCAGATGTTGCAAAACAGAACATTTTTCATGTTTGCTATACTTGTACAGTATTGTATCGTCAGCACAGATGTAGTCAGATTCATTTGAATTGGCAATGTGTGTAGTTTCGCAAGCATTATTTATTTTCTCTGTCGGAATTCAAAGATATCAGATATCTGTTAAGATTGCTATCCACCACAGAACTATCGGCTTAAATGTTTGCTGTTGGAGTCGGCACAAAAGTCTCATGAACTGGAGTGTTCGTTGCTGGATTAGGCAAAGAAGACACATCAACTAAAATGCTCGCCTCAGGATTCGGCGCAGAAGGTTCATCAACTAAAGTGTTCGTTACAGGATTAGGCAACACATTAGCTGAAGTGCTCACTGCAGGATTCGACCTATCAGTGAAAAACGACGGCCCAAAGTCAGCATCAGTGGAGACTTCGAGATTTAACGGGCAATATCCCGCATTTTTAAAATCCATGTTGAATATTTGTTGCACTCATGGCAAGTGGAAATGCAACATTTANACGGGCAATATCCCGCATTTTTAAAATCCATGTTGAATATTTGTTGCACTCATGGCAAGTGGAAATGCAACATTTAAAATCACTGGAATGTCATATATCGTTATGCTTCTGACAGTGGTGTGCTCTCCCTCCATCTTAGCAGAAACCCTTCGGGAATGGTGACTACAAATCCAGCCATCCATTGCTGTATTTATGTGCTTCTTAAGAGGTCCATATACACTGCAGTCCAAGGGGTGTAGCCGATGTGTACAGTGTAGTGGTAATGACAACATCACCACCCCATTGTTCTTTGCGTAGACGAGAATATTCGGTGAGAGGTGAGACTGATGCTTGTCCAGTAGGAGAAGGATGGGCCTCTCTTTTGAAGAACGCACAGTATGAACGNCGGTGAGAGGTGAGACTGATGCTTGTCCAGTAGGAGAAGGATGGGCCTCTCTTTTGAAGAACGCACAGTATGAACGAAGTGCTTCATGAACATGAGAAATTCTACTTCGGTCATCCACCCTGTACGATTTCCTGCACCTGCACAGCCTAGTGGTCCATCTCTTATAAAATTGTCGTGATATTGCACTCGCGGGTATACAAACACGGCCGGTATTGCATTTCCCGCATCATGTACCGCTGTGCATAGGGTAACAAACTCCCCCCCCCTCTTGACAGTAGGCATAGCTCCTACTTGCTTGACTCCCTTCCTAGCCACTCTTTTAACTGGCCTTTGTACAAACGTAACCCCAATTTCATCTGTTTTTTAAATGTCAGATGTAACGATTGTAAAGTTCCTCAAGTTTATCAAAGAAACCTTTGACATTAACTTTGTTGAAAGACGATGCTCTCGAAAAGTCTGTAGCTTCGGGCGTTCCTATAGCTAGGGTTGGATACCTTTTTAAGAACCCGGAAAATCAGTCAGGACTAGGTTGTTGCTTATCAACCCAAGTTTGGGGCATCTTGATTAAACATTTTGTGTCACATAAGAAGCAAGGCGTCTAACTTCGAGAGGAGTCAAGCCAAAATATGTGTCAGATGACAGCTTAATGTACTCTATTATAGTTTCCTCTTGCTGTGGAGTAAATATTTGCCTATTGCCAAAATACCCAGCCAGTGGCCTCCACTCATGATCGTTCATTTCTTCTTTACCTTATAAAAAAATTTGAAAACAATACTTAGAAATATTGGTTTTCATAGGTCTATACAAAAATAATCGGATTTATTGACAATGAAAACTGTAATACTATGGGTCCTGATTAAATTGTAATTTTGATTTGGTTTTTGATGTGAAAATTAGGTTAGGTTTTTTATCCATTATATTTTCAAAATGACAATAGAAGTGTCTAATATTAGAAAATATTTATATGATTTCTGGTTGCATACTTTGAGGCAGGCATATCGTCACTTCCGCAAAAAAAAAAATAGCTAGGATAAAAAGTATAAAAGAAAATAAAAGTCGTCTTAAGTTTTTTTGTCGGGAAATGAAGCGAGTTAGGGACACGGTAGATGTTATTTGACGTGCAACTTCTCTCACAGACTGCCCTCTTGAAACAGCTTGTGCTGCCTGTGTAAGCGATTTAATAGTGGCTTTTCCGCGATCAGTTTTCTTCTTGGGGTTCCTCATTTGCAAATAGAAGAAATCCTTTGAAAACTTATATACGCATAACATGAGTAATTTTTTATTAATACAATTTTATGAACAGTTATGTTTTAAAATAATATTTACGTAAATATATACGTAAACATAAACAATAAACGAAAAAAACAAACTATTAAGTGCGTAGTATTGTTAAATCGGGGCAGGTTGTAACGAGAAAAAATTAATGTTACAACCAACCCCACAACACACCATTACCAAAAAATTTCTGTGAGACTAGTACCATTTAAAATAAAGCAAAGATAGGGTCTGGCATTTCTAAAGCTCGTTTGAATTTACAGACAACTTATTAAAAAAAATGTATTGTTGCATTATACAAGTGATAGGAAAGTAAGTAAAATGAGGGAAATAATTAACTTACCTTTACAGAAAACAAATAATTCCATTTAGCGAAAGTATTCTGCGTCGTACGGCGATGGCGTTTTCATTTAAACTGATGCAGTTATTGGCACGTCGTTTGATGTACAGAGTGCTGCGATCTGTAGGGAACTATCACGACTACGTCCTCTGTTACAACCAACCCCTTGTTACTACCATCCCCGGTCTCCCCTACAATTGTCTGCTCGGTCTCCTGACCTTAACCCCCTTTACCTTTTTTTGGGGGGTTACCTCAAAGGCGCCGCCTATCGAGATATTCCAACAACTCCAGAGAGTATGCAAGCACGAATTGTGCGTGCTTGTAATGCTCTTCAGCAGGCAACACTGGCGGAATCAGTGTTGTCATTCATCCAGCGACTGAACTTTGTATCGCTGCCAATGGTCACCACTTTTAACATTTAATGTGACTGTTCTACCCCTCGCAGTATCCATATGGTTTGTACTACAAACAAGAAGTAGATATCTCACTTTCTGTGTCGTATTTAATGTTCATGTTATGAAAGTGTACAGTGTGCTACATTTTTGAATAGGTTTTGACGTGCTTCATTGAACTTTTAACCAATATATACATGGTGCCATTAAAAAAAACCGTGTTAGTACTCTTATATCACTAATAAATAATGCTAAAAGACTGACTCCACGGCAGTATTATTGCCCCCTTCCAGTTATACCATTTTTGTGTGATACACTTTTTCCATTTGGAGATCCGGTACGGAGTTATTGTGGGTGTCAAGATAAATGGGCCATCCTGTATTACACTCTCAATACAACTACAAGTGTTAGAACTATTTTCAGTAATTCGCTGCCAGTTAATTGACCGTGAAAAGACTGTACTTTCGGGGTAGCAATATGGAACGCCGCACTACGCGGCAAATAGCGCTGCCCTGGGCGAGCACGACGCCGGCAGTCCCACGTCGCTGTCAGGAGCCGGTGATGCATTTCTCGTCCTCGCAGGCGCGGTAATGATAGGCATCCTCATTAGACTCGCCTCGACTTGTGACGTCACCCGGCGTGCCTTGCAAGACGCGCTCCGCGGGCCAGTGAAGAGTGGGTGGAGAGCATCGAGTGGAGGTGAAGCGAGGTGAGTATGAAGTAGCACTGGAATTAAAAGGACTGGGGAAACGGAAGAACCCCGAGAAAACCTGCTGACCAACGGACACGATTCCCACATGCGAAAATCTGGGAGTGGCCCCGCCGGGAGACAAACCCGGATCGCCGAGGTGGAAGGCGTGTAATCTGGCCACTAGAAACTCTTCCTGACTGATAGTTTGTTTGGCTCATCACCGGCATAAATTTAGGATGTATATTGACCGATAAGACTGCTGTATGGAATGTAACCTCTTTCGAACCCTCTTGGATAATTTTCGTGCAGGCAGGTGTTGGGGTACCGAACCTGCTCCAAATCTAGAATCCGCTTGAGTAGCACGGGGCCGAAGAGTTGCTAATATAAATGCCGCCATGCTTAATTTCTCGGCGACAGAAGAATTGGCGCAGGTGCGAAAATAATTGGTAATAAATTTTGTAGAATTAAGTCATTTGGGCCAGTATGACGGTGTCAAAATTTGCAATGTTCTCCTGTGGAAACCTCAACAAAATCCAGGGATGACTTTAGCTTTGATTTTAGAATAAACTAAAGTAAGAGAGACAGCAGTGCTCCAGGAATGCCCTTGGTTTGGTGAGGAATTTGGTGGTTCCACCGGGCACATTGTCTAACCACTACACCGCCGCCTACGTGTAGTTGTCTACTCCGTGATTTCGCCGTCAAAGCAGGCAGCAGGCAGGCTTCCAGAAGCTGCACTCGAGCAGGCGGAGCGACCGTGAAGATGACGGACGGCAGTGCAGGAGCGACGGTAAACCACTGCCGTGACACACAAAGACGGCACGTGCTGCCTCTCCCCTCTCCCGTCTGCCGAGTGGGAATGCACATGCCGCGGACGGCGCGGGATAAATTGACGCCAATGGACGCCTGTCACGAAGACATGATCCGATCCAGCCGCCTGGCTGGTCAACGAGGCTGCGAGCACGCCATATATATTTTTTTTCCTTCTTTTGTCTGCGTCACAGAAATGCGTCTTGCGCACGACGCTACACGACCAGTATTGGCAGAAAAGCAGTTGAATGTTGGAACTGTGAGTGAATATGGAGTAGAGCGATCATACTGGCTGCTCACAACCAGTCTCTGTGTTCCAGCATAGAACTGTTTTTCTGAGAATACAGGTCCCTATAATAGTTTCCCATGTTTCCGACCGGTATATTATGAGCTACAACAAGGTGTGTACTGTAATTCATTATTAGGGGCAGTGATATTTCGCGAAAAGATTTCGAGACAAGATACAGTCCAAAGTACTGTAGGGTCGTCCAGCTTCTTTGATTGACTAAAAAATGTTGTGGCCCGTGTTAACAGTTTGCGCACGAATCACGAAGGTTCAGTGTCGTAGTTACTTAGTCCTGAGTGGCTTGGTCAAAGACGGACACGGCACCAGCAGCCAATGGAGGTATAACAACAGCTGAGGTGTGTATATAGTATTGAAATCTACCGTGTGCTCAGATTTTTACGCGAAAAGTCACTGGTCCTATTTTTTTATGAAAACAAGTGATTCGAGATGTTTTTGTACTCCCGCTAACCAATTTTTAATTAAATTAGATTAAATTAAAACTTGTAAAAGTATTTTATTCATATAACAGAGCTTGTATTTTGAAAATTAAGATATTATTAAACACGTATCACTGTTGAACATGAGACTTTTACATTTGTATTGGTGTGGTGTAGGTCAATATTGGGTACACGCGCAGAAAACGAATTATCGGTCTATAGTTTATATACGGTTTCTTTACACTTTTTGAATCAAACCTTTTAAAAATGCCCATGTATGACGTGTTAGTTTGTTTACTAATTACCTTTTTTTATCACTAGCGTTTTATACTCCTGTAAGCATAAATGTATCTTAATTTTTGTTCATTTGAACTTATTATAAATTAAACATTATATTTCCTAGATAAAATATAATTATGAGTATGAACTAAACAGGGGAAAAAAATAGGCATGTTGGCAATAACTAGTAAGATATAGTTCTTATGGAAAGTATTATTAATATTAGTGCGCACGAATGCTGTGCACTGTCCCTTCGGTGTAGTTTTCTAAACTTGATTAAGCTTTGTTTGCATGAGGTGGAGGAATATCTTGAAAGTAGAAATTTAGCAGTGCTGCAGAAAAGTTGGAAATAACACTGAATGGACTATAATGCATCTTTAGTTAATGTTAATTCTACTCAGGTTAGGAACAAAACTATATTTCTTATGAAAGAGTTTGGCACAGGAAAAATTTCCGCCGGTAGGTGCGCAGTGTTCCAAAAGGTAACTTTTAATTGAAACATTTTAGGTACTTTAAGTTATAAAAGAGAGAGATTTGACTTAGTTACGAAGTTATTTTATATTTAATTTATGATTATTGAAATTATCCTGTCTTTTAACGTAGAAAACGGAGATAATCTGGTACACACGCGACACTAGCGCTTACCTGGTGGCGAAAATTTTCCCTTTGCCAAACTTTTAACATTGATGTTCCCAACCTGTAGTAGAAGTAACTACGTACCTTGGGCGCGTACTCTCCCTGTACGTGTACAGGATGGGAAGGGATGGATGGGCGGATGGGAGGGAGGGAGGTGGCGGCGCGGTCAAAGCGACGCCGGTCGCCCGGACGCCACAGGTGTTGGGGCACGCTCCGCGGGGCAGCGCTGCCGGAAATAGCCGGCCCTTCGCGCCGCTCCCCTGCGCCACACAAGGGACGCTCCCCAGACGACGCTCCCTATCAAACCTGACGA